>PVIY010036672.1:0-25281 GCA_004026745.1 Myrmecophaga tridactyla | reverse complement strand
GAAAGATACCTTGGTTCAAGAAGGCCGATGAAGTTCAGGGTTTCTCTCTCAAGTGAGAAGGCACATGGCATCATCTGCTAGCTTTCTCTCCTGGCTTCTGGTTTCAAGAAGCTCCCCAGGAGGCGTTTTCCTTCTTCATCTCCAAAGGTCACTGGCTGGTGGACTCTGCTTCGTGGTGCTGCAGCATTCTCTGCTCTCTCTGAGTCTCTCATTCTCCAAAATGTTTCCTCTTTTATAGGACTTCAGAAACTAATCAAGACCCACTCAAATGGGTGGAGACATGTCATCACCTAATCCAGCTTAACAACCACTCTTGACTAAATCACATCAACCAGGGAGATGATCTCATCACAGTTTCAAACATATAGTATTGAATAGATTATTCTACCTTTATGAAATGGGATTTATATTAAAACATGGCTTTTCTTAGGGGGCATACTTCCTTTCAAACCAGCACACTCCCAGATGCCCATCTCTTTGTTCTTTTTTTATCTTTGGTTCAAATTTCCACACTTATGTCAAAATGCTTACTGGCTCTTTCTTGGGCCAGGCCTTGGGCTAGGAGTTGGGTTCACCCAGAGACCACAGCACCAGGGCTGAAGGAAGGCCACTCTGACCCCACACCTCAATCCCTAATAACTCATGCTTCCTCATGATACCAGACAGGATGCCCTGTGAGGAGGAGAGAGCTGGGGCAGAGAAGGTTCCCCGGGACTCCCATGGGTGCCTGTGGGACATGCCCACACTGCAGCTCAGGCTTGGGAGAGAAGTCAAGCCTAGAGCTGCAGGCATGCAGTAATCAGGACAAGGTGGAAGGGGAGGTTCACAGGGGGCCTGACTCGGGCTGCATTGTAATTGAATTGCTAGATTGCACTGGAGTATTAAAAAACCTAAATATTTATTTGCTTATATTTACAATGGTGGGAAGAAGACTGAGGGAGACCCCAAGAACACCCCACACCTGGCTGACCAGGCCCCTTGCGTTGCAGAGGAGGCAGACACGGCTGGAAGGGACAGGATTTATGTTGCATACTTGAACTACAGCAAGTGTTTAAGACTGGTCCTATTTACAGGGCAGAAACACTAGAGGCAGAGCACAGGGGCGACAGTGTGAGCACCAGAGTCCTGGGGAGAGGGTGCCCCCTGCTCGCCGCCTTCCCCACCTCTACCAGAAGCATCTCTGTGGCCCCGCTGGGATTCTCCGTGGGGGGCAACGGGGCTGCTCACATGATGCTTGCTGGGGTGAAGACAGGGCCCACGCACAAGGTGTCTGTGATCTCCCAGCCGCAGGACAGAGGCTTGCACACACCCTCGGCGTCCTCATCCTGTTCCGCAGGCAGCAGCTGCCCTTGCAGGGCTTCCCTGGAAGCAAGACAGGCAGTGGAAGCAGCTCCTGCACCCGTTGAACTGGTCCCCCTGGAGCCCTGGAGCCCAGCTGAGGTCAGGGCAGGGTCTATTGGCTCCTCCTTCCCCACTGCTCTCTTCTCCTGATAATGCACCCTGCTCCCAAAGGGAAAGGAACCCACCTTTATTGAGTACCTACCAGCATTGTGCCAGGCACTTTATTTACATTACCTAATCTTATCCTCCCCAACACCCTAAGAGGAAATTGAGACTCAGAGAGAAGTGACCTTCCAGGGCCACAAAACTAGAAGGTGGCAAAACTGTAATTGAACCCAACCTCTCAGTCCAAAGCCCATGCTTCTATCCATAGGTTTAAGATATGAAGAAAAAAAAAAACCCATCTCCTGCCCCATCCCACCCAAATCCTACAAACTTTCTCCTCCTATGTCCCCAGATTGATAAACAGCTCCACCTCCATCATCTGATTAGCTCCTCCAGCCACAGAAGGGGAAGAGCCTGTTCCCACGCCCTGCTGGCTGAGCCCAGCTCCTCAGCATCTTTCTCATGTACCCGCGTCTCTCCTTTCCCACTGCCAACACCGTCTCTGGCTGGATCGCGTGGTCTTCCCCCTCCAGACTACTCTCAGCACTGTGCCAAGGTCATCTTTCCAAAAGGCAAATTCCCACTCTGGAACCTCTGCCAGCTGCTTCCTGTCTCTCTCGGGCCCTGCGGGATCTGGCCCCTCCCTGCCTCTCCTGCTTCAGCTAGAGCCCCACTAGCCCCCGCCTCCCTCCCTGGAGCAGTCCCTGATGGCCAGCTTTCACATTCTCACACACATCCCATCCTGCGCCTTTTTATATGCTCATCCTTCGTCGATCCTTACGTGGCTCATTCCTTCTCCACATTCCAGGTCTCAGCTTCAAGGATGTAATCTCAGAGGCCTTCCCCCAGTCCCACAGCACAATGTGCTTCTCCTTCATAACAATAAGGATTCAATACCTGGTCCTCTGATAGTCCTCAACTTCAGCAGGCAGGGAATACATCTAAGCTGTTTACTACCTGGTGTCCCCCCAGGCTGACTCACAGTAGGCACTCAGTGGGAAGGGATGGACAGGGGCAGGATAGGGTAGGGGTGTTAACATGGGAAGGTGGGGATAAAGCCCTGGATTCAGAGTCAAGAGGCTGGATGGGTGTCCTGCTTGCCATTTACCTCTGCCAGGATCTTTTTCTCACAAGACCCTCCCTCTTCTATACAGATCTCCGCCTCCTTCCTCTCACATGCCCAGACATAGTCCAGCCCCTCTGCCTTTAGAAAGTCCTCCATCTTTGTTGATGCATATGATTCAATAGCAAATCAGAAGTTCCCATCTTAATACAGAACCCAGTCCAGCTGCTTTCTTCCAGGTGGAGATTTTCCCTACCAAGCACCCTTGTGTCTGAGCCTCTGTCTCCTTATTTTTAAAAATGGCTGGTCCAGTTTCTTAAAACCCCTCATTGGCTCCCTTCTGCCTTCAAGATCAAGTCCAATCTGAACCTCCAAGGTCCTTCTTGATCCAGTCTTACCCCACATGCCACTCCAGCCAGATGGAACTACTTGCTATTCCTTGCATGAACTGAGTTATTTCGTGCCTCTGCTCATCTAGGCCAGGGTTCCCCCTCTCTGCAGCTGGCCTGCCCCTCTGGGCCTGGCTAAGTACCCCCCCACACACACACCCATCAGGAGCCACTTAGGAGCTGCTTCCTAAGACCTGCCCAGGCCACCCGCCTCGGCTTAACTTTCCCTCTCCAGTGACCTGCCCATTCTCTGAGCCAGTGTCTGTGTGTCCAGGCCCACAGCCTCAGCTCTCCATGGTGTCTTAGATGCTCTCATATTCCCAGGACCCAGCACAGAACCAGGCTCTAAAGCAGCATGTTTTATGAGGCTCTTTTGATATGGGGAATTTTTTGGCGTGGCCATTTTAATACATCACAATTTTTTTTCCCTAGTAATGAGTACAACTGACTCCCTGAAACCTCACCCATCTGGAGTTCCTGATGACATAGCCAAGGATGGGATACAGAAGCCTGGGTGGTGATTTTTTTTTTTTAAGTTTGTGTTTTAGACCTTATCAAAATATCTCTGATGTCAAAATTGCTGCATGTCTACACTGTGCCCCTGCAAGGTGCAGAAACAAAGTCTGTTGAATGGATACATGAAATGCAACTTTGATCCTCCCATGCCCTGTCAGGTCTGGTGTTTTGTGGCATTGCTCCTAGGGAGCTTTGAGCACCCCACCTGCCCCTCAGGACACAGCTGCACTCACTCCTGTACGCCCATCAAGAAAGCCCTTCCCGATTGCCCCTGGCATTGGAGGGGGTCCCTGCCCTCCACAGCCCTCCTCTGGGGAAGGGGCTCTGCCCTCTGCAACCTTCTCACCAGCCCCCAAAGGGAGGTCCTTCTAGAGTCAGAAGAGTCAGACAAGTCTCATTTCATCACCAACCAGCTATGTGATCTTGGCAAGTGACCCCTTCTGTCTGTGATCACACTGACCCCCACCGAGTTTTGTGGGGGTAAAGGGAAATAATCATAAAATGTCTAACATGAGACCTGACGTAAGGGTTTGAACAAACGTGACTTTCCTTCCGTTTTGCATACCTCTTCCCTCACTAGATCCCATGCTAGCCTGGGGAGGCACACTGGCCAGTGCCCGTTATGCTTGTTTTATAATGGGACTGGGGGAGGGCCTCTGAGATCACCAAGGCTCAGGAAGGAAGTCTCCCACGTCACAGAGCAGCTGCCCAGCCAGTCAAGTCTGCCTGCAGCCACCCTTGTGCCCCTAATGCACACAGCAGAGTGGCCTTTCTACACACACATCGGACCGCGCCACTTCCCTCTGTTCTCAAAGCCCCTCAGTTGGCCTCAAGACCTTCCAAAACCTAGCCCTGCCTCTGCAGTCGCGGCCCACTTCTTTTAGTTCCTTGAAGGCACCAGGCTTGCTCTCTCTTGCTGCTGCTTGTAGTCCCCTTTCCTCTCCCCGCCCCCTGCCGGCTGACTTCCATTGTTCCTCCCGCATCTGCTGCGGGCAGGTCTGGGCCCAAAGGACAGCTTGCAGTTCCCACAGCCGCCTCCACCCAGCACAGCACTAGCACTCTGTGTCTCACAGACTATGAACTGCCCCCTTCGTCCCCTCTGTCCCCCACTTCCCAGCAGGGCCCCCTTACCAGGCCACCCGGGACATGGCATAGGTGACGTGGCAGGCCCGGGTCCCCCCGAGGAGGGAACCCGTGCCCACGGTGTAGGCGCCCATGTTCTCAAAGACCAGCCAGTCGCCTACGTGTAGTTGTGGCAGCCACAGGCCCTCAGCCACGCAGTCCCAGCCATCGACCGCCGGGCCCCACAGGCTGCTGCTGTACAGGGGCTGCTCCGTGGATGGTTTCTGTAGGAGAAAGGGATAGCTGCCGTCAACTTTCCTGGGCAGGCCACAGCCTTAACATCCCCTCCCTCTAAAGCCTCCCGTGGCTGCCACAGCCAATAGGATAAAGACTAGGCCGAGCCTCCTAGACTGGTATTTAAAGCCCTCCCCACCTCTGTGCATTCATTTCTTCTTATACTCTAAAGCCACACTGCCTGGTCTTAGGCCAGGCTCCACTACTTGCTAGCCGTATGGCCTTGGGCAAGATGCTTAATCTCTCTGTGCCTCAGCTTGCTCATTTGTAAAATGGGAATAATAATAGTAACCATAGGTTAATGAAAGGATAAATGAGTTGGTATATATGGAACATAAGAGTCTGGTGCATGGCAAAGGCCCAATAAGTTAACCCTGTTATTATTATTATTATTATTATTATTATTATTATTATTATTATTATTATCATCATCTCTGTGCTTCAGTCTTCACTGGCAGATCTGCCACTTTTCAGATCCGCATCCTGAAATCTGGCTTGTCTTTTGGGCCCAGCCCAGAAGCTGCCTCTTCTCCGAAGGCCTTCCAGATCCCCTCCTTCAGTGCCAGGCCCAGGAGCAGGAGCCAGTACACAGGAGAGTTAGCCCCAGCCCCTCTCAGGGCTCTCAGTCTGGTGGGAAGACAGGCCCTCCGACAGATAATCACAGTGCAGCCTGGCAGAGGTCACAGGGGATCCCACAGATAGACATGATCACTCCCATTTCAGGGAAACTGAGGCTCTGAAAGCTTAAGTGATTTGCCCAAAAACACAAATACCAATCACATAAAAATTAGAAATTTTTTCTTAAATGGCTTCCAAATCCAGAAAAGAAATCTATAACCCAGACCATTTATGAACAAACAAGATAGCAGTGCAATTTGTCATAGTGGAGGGATCCTGCCAGGGCAAGTTCCAGAGGAAGAGTCCCCATTCCGAAAGATGTTCACGAGTGAATCCTCACTGTGCCCCTTCAAGGCCCCTCGCTCAACCTTCTGCTATACTGGCTGTGTTCCAGTTACTCCAGCTGCTCTGGGCACCCCAAATAAACCCTGCTTCCCTTCCCCTGCCCCTGGCCTTCCCACATGCTGTTGTTCCTTCAGCCCCAAACCTGCCAACTCCTGTTTATGCTTTAGGTCTGGCTCAAATGGCCTCAGGAGAACCTTTCCAAAAGCCACATTATCCCAAAGCTCTGCCTTCATGCATTTACCGTAATTCATAAATATTTGTGAAATGCATCTGCACAGGCTGTCTTCCCTGTCAGGTCATATATTCCAACGAGTGCAGGGAGCACCCTCATCTCCATGCTTAGCATTCTGGCATATAGTAGGAGCTTTTTTAACATATATTTTTAAAATCAATGGAGGGGAAATAGATAGGTAATGAAAAAGAGAGAATGAAAGAAAATGGATAGAAGCTATCCAAACAACCTAAAATGCAGCAGGGGAGAAGATCAATACAGAAAGAAATGCTTTTAGTCAAGAAGAAGAATGGTAAAATTGAGAAAGAAAAAAGCACAAAGTGCATAAGCAGAAATAATATTTATATATTTGAGGAAAAGTTAATTGATAAACCATTATTCTCACTAATAAAAAAAAAGAAAACCATACCCATTATTAAAATCAAGAATAAGAATTACCCTACATTCATGCAGTCATTCATTATACAAATGTTTATTGAACACCACTATAGACCAGGCCGTGCACTGGGAGCTAGCACTGAACACACACACCCACACAAATACAAAGTTCTTATGCTATTAAGTTCATATTCTAGGAAGGGGAGACAGACAAACTAATTAATCCTTGTTCATGTCACTTAACATTCTTGTTTACAAGCTTGTTGTTAATGAAAAGAATCTCAATTGCTCTGAATTATTTCTCTTAGCTCTAACCATTTAAAAACCTTAAGCTAACTTTTAAAGTTTGTGGAAGAGAAGTGCTGTATAAACGTACCCACAGGATTCTTGAGAAAACAGGTTTTAAATGTTCTTCCACAATAGAGAGAAAAAGTACCCTTTTCTTTATAATGAGAGTTCTCTCACTTCTGAGCAGTGGTAAATAAATCAATGAAAAAAAAAGATTTGAAAACGTCACAGGAAATAACACAAGTTCCTCTTAATACTGGTTAAAACCATTATTTTAAAAAGAATACAAAAAAGGAATCTGCAAAATAGATATTCCAAAATCACGTGGCACCAGGCCTGTAAGCCTCAGTCCAACAACTGAATGGAAATGGACAAGCACCTGTGAAAACACAAGCTACCCAGTCTGAGAAAGAAAGTAGAGGAGCCTAGTCTACAAAGCCTGCCCACCGCTTCTTCACACCTGTCTGGGAGGAGGTGGCACAAGCTGTATTTCCCATTTTACAGATGAGGGAGCATGGAGAGGGGTAGGCACCTGCCCCGGTTCCGGAGGCAGTTAGGACCAGGACTCACTCAAGAGTGATCCCAGACAAGGGGCCTTGCAGCCACATCTGGCTGCCTTCCTCCAAGAGGTCCAATATGAGATTGGATCCACGGGCAGTCAAACATTTTTAAAGCCATTTGGCCCTGATTAGATCCCTAAATAATGCCCTTACTTTTTTTGGTCTTTTTTTTTCTTTGCATGGGCAGACACGGGGAATCGAACCCAGATCTCCTGCATGGCAGGCAAGAATTCTGCTGAGCCACCATTGCACCGCCCTAAATAATGTCCTAACTTTTAAAGATTAAATCGATAATTCTTATACTGCTTAAAGAGTAGAAAAATCATTTAAGAGGATGAGACAAGGCCACATGCAAAAAGGAGGCAAAAAAAAAAAAAAAGAACAGAAACCTTTGGTCAAAATCTCGTGAACACAGAGGCAAAAATCCTAAATGAAGCTTTAGCTAGGCAAATCCACCCTCATATTCAAAGAATCATCTTCAGTGATCAGATGATTCATCTCTAAACTAGAAGGCAGGGAAGAGCAAAGTTGATCACTGGCTTCCTCATAACATGAAAATGAAAAGATCCAAGATTCAAATTTAGCTTTCCAATACATCAAAATGGCATTCAAAAGCCTAAAGCATCTATTCTTGATTAAAACTACAGACAAAACCCCACAATGAAGAGAGACTATTTTAAATAAGGAAGAAAACCACTAGAACGACCACATTTCAGAACCAAAAGCAACCTTAGTAATTAAAGTTCAGCTCCCTCATTGTCCAGATGAAGAAACCAGAGAAACAAGGCTTGTAGAAGTTAAGGAACTTGCCTAAGGTTATTCAGCTGTTATATGGCAGAGCCAGGGGTGGGACTCATGTTTTCTGACTCCAAGTCTGGATGCTTTCTGTCATCATTCCTATTTTATATATCATGAGCCTTGCTGGCAATAGCTATTAGAGGGGGAAAAAAGGCATAATATAGAGAAAATGAAGAAATAAAATATTACATTGCAAATCAATATGTTTGCCCACCTGGAAAATCAAAAGGCAGGCGGTTATTAGAGGAAATCAGTATGTTTCAGTGTGTAAGCCAGTGTCACAGCTCAAAAACACAGGGGGAAAGTTTTCATTCACAATAGTAATGAAAGCATTAAGTTACTAAATTCTTGGATGTACTTGGGGTACAATAACACTTTTTCAAAGCAAATAATAAAATCTTAATGGGAGAAATAAAACACATGAACTCTACGTTCTTCTACATGAAAAAACTTAGCAAAAAAACAAAAAAGAGAATTCTTCTCCAATTTAATAAATAGATTAAATAATACTAATTAAAATCCCAAAGAAATTTTCCAAACATTATAAACAGTGTGCTATAAGAAAAAACATGAGCTTATCAAAGAATATTAATAAAGCAATAGACACTCAAATTTTTTTACATATTTAATACATACAAAATAGCATTTATATCATATATCAGATATAAAAAATAATGTAATTAATATCTATATGCCTACCACCCAGTTAAAAAATACAAAATTACCAATATCTTTGAAATCTTTTTTGTTGCTTACCCAGTGACACACCACTTCCCCTGCAGAAATAATCCCTATCCTGAATTTTGTGTTCATCACACTTTTGCTTTTCTTTGTCTTTCACAAGTGTATCATCCCTAAACAATACACTGTTTAGTTCTTCACACATTTGAAATTTATATAAATGGAACTATAGGGAGTATTAATCTCTGCAATTTGGTTTTTTTTTGTTATTTTTGTAGCTTACATTCCCAAATTTATCCAACTAATGCACTCAGCCATAATTCACAATATGCCTCAGTATTCATTGTATGGAATCCATTGTAATTTATTTAGCCATTACCTTGCCAGCTAACATTAGAACTTTTTCCATTGATTTTTATTATTAAGATTACTTCTATGAATATTCTGATATGTCTCCTCAAACACACATACCAAGAGTTTGTTTACAATGTGGCCTAGAAACTGTGCTGGAACATAGGGTATTCAGTTTATTTGAGTAATGCCAACTTGTTTTCCAAAGTAAGTATATCAATTTATACTGCCACTTAGCACTGAGATCCAACTACTCGATAGCCTCATCAACACTTAATATTGTCATACTTTTCCATTTTTTTCTAATTTTGCAGGTATAAAATGGCCTCTGATTTTCGCTTTCATTTGCATTATTTCCTCTATTACCAGTAAGGTTCAGCATTTTTTTCATTTTCTATTTGCCTTTCCTCAGTGGTGAACTTCGCCCATATATCTAGGGGGTTGGTTGCTTTTTTCTCTATTTTCTCAAGATTCTTATTTGTCTCTATTTCTGAATTAAGAATTTTTCATATATTCTCTTGACTAATCCATGCTCAATTGTATATGTGGGTCAATATTTTCTCCCAGTTTGTGACAGCCTCTTTACTTTCACAGGTGGTATTTTCTGATGAACAGAAGTTCTTCACTTTAATGTAGACAGTCTTTTCCTTTTTGGCTAACACTTTTTTCTTTCTTTTTTTTTCGCATGGGAAGGCACCGGAAATCGAACCCGGGTCTCGGGCATGGCAGGTGAGAACTCAGCCACTTAGCTACCGTGACCTGCCCACATTTTTTATACTTTAGATTTCTTCCCCCTGTTCCAAGGTCAAACACATATTCTCCTAACTTGGTTTCTGAAATTTGTATTCATGTGTGGTATGAGATAGGGATTTCTCACTATCTCACAATTCATTGCAATTTCATTTTTTTTTTTTTTTTTTGCAATATGGACAAACAATTGCCCTGGTACCATATACTGAACAATCCTCAATGATCTTTTTTTCAAGCCCTGTCAAAAAGCAAGTTTCCATGTGTGTGAAACTATGTTTTATTGGTTTATTTGTTTTAGTTGGTGCCACAAGAAAACTGTTTCTACATTGGAAGTTATATCTATTTCTATTCTTTTAGTAATTACTCTATACAGTTATATTTTAACATGCATACTTTACTTAAAACTAAAATTTATCAATATATTTATCTTCCTCTCAAACAATTCAAGACCTTAGCACATCAACTTTGGTCACTCTACCTCCCAACTTACATTATTTTGTTATCAAGTGCTTATTCAATCTTTCTTGTGTGACAGATGCTGCTAATTGCCTTCCCTAGCAATTCCAACCTTCAATTTTTGCTGAGCACACAACTACCTAGAATAAATTCTAAATTTCTCAATTTTCCTTTCAAGCAGATGTGGCCACGAGACTAAAATCTGACCATTGGGATAAAAAGATAAGTGTTATATAGCCACTTACAGAAGATTTCTAAAAAATGTATGTTTGCTTATGATAAATATATATATATATATAAGACAACTGGCACATCCTTCACATTTTCTTTCCTGTGATGGCTGGAGCTTCAATTAGTACTACCAGGATAAGGCCAATACCTAGCAGAGCAGACAACTGGTAGCTGCACAGTGCCAGATAACTATGAACCACTATATGAATTCTGAATTGCCTGCATTCAAGCATTTACCTGAGAGTAAAATAAACCTCTCCAGCTTGTTCAAGTCACATAATGTGGGATCTGTTACTCATAGCTGAATCTAATCATAACTGAAACTTGCTTTTTTAACCCCACAGGTATGTCAGTAGCATTGTTCTGTTAGTGTTGTTGACAGTCAATGATTCTTTAAAGTTCCTACGTATTTATCTATCTTAGCTTACCATCCTTTCTTGCAACTCAGACCATACAATTTGGAATCATTTTCCTTATGCCTGAAATACGTCCTTTAGAATTTCCTTCAGTGAAGATATCATTTACTATTTGTCTGAAATTACCTATGTTTCCCACTCATCCTTTTAAAACAGTTTTACTGGGTATAAAATTCTAGGTTGACATATTGAAGCTACTGTTCCACTGCCTTCTGGCTTCCACTGTATGGCAGAAAAATCAATTGTTAGTCTAATGTCATTCCTCTATGTGTATTCCTCTGTCTCAATTCTCTAATTTTAAGATCTTCTCTTTGTTTTTGGTATTTAGCCTCACTAATATGTTGTCTAGGTATGGATTTATTTTTACGTAATTTGTTGCATTTCTTGAATCTGAGAATAAGTGTTCTTTTCTCCCATTCTCCATTAACTTTCTGCCAGTCATTAATTTTTTACCTTTCAGCTGCAAATCCATCCCTCCTTGCCCTACTTTGTTACTGGAGTTGGACCCTATAGACATTTCTATTTTGCCAGCTGGCTCAGTGTTTGATGGAGTCAATACACAGTGCTGGAGAAAAACTGAAATGACAGATCAGGAAGAAGAGATTTCCTGTCTTCTTTCAGCGTGGGAAATAGCATTCACCTCAACGGCCCTCACAGTTTAGCCTTGGCTCACACCTTCCAGCAAGTTTCTCCTCTACTCAGTGGCAGCCTGCTCCTGTGATTCAGCTGTGGTGGACACTCTCTGACAAAGAAACTTCTTTGTCACTGGTAGTCTGCATTTCCTGTGACAGCCACAGCCTCTCCTCAAAGGTGAACCTCAGGCTTGGAGGGAGAAGCCTTCCTTTAAGTTTCTAAGTATCTTTCTTGTTCAGTCTCTCTCTGCACCTCAGGTGATAGCTGCTTTTACCTCTTTTAGTAATTAACTGCTTATAAAACTAGCAACTCTTTATTTTAAAATTTCCATGTTCAAATTACAGGTGTCGTTCTATATCCTGATACAATCTCTTCCTGAAACTATGATTTAACATTATGTCTTCTCACTCTTTCCACCACTTCTTTCACTTTTCCTATTTTCTCTTTGTGCTACATTTGCATAGTTTCTTCAGCTCTAACTTTCCATAATCTAATTTTCCCTTCAGCTGTCATAATCTGCTGCTTGCCTTATCAATAACTTCAATTTTCATATTTTTCATTTTTAGAAGTCCTATTTAGTCCTTTTAAAAACCTGATAACATATTTTTCTGTTCACTTATTCTTTGGTCATATTTCCAATATCTTACTTCTTTAAACACCATAAACATTTTTTTCTTTTACTTTTAGCTTCTGACAATTCCAATATATGAAATAACTGTGATCTGATTCTGCTGTCTATTTCTTCTGTTGTTTCCCCTCATGGTGACTTGTAGTGTTTTGAGGTTTCAACTGTGAACTCATGTGCAAAACTTTATCTGGGGGAAACCTAGGTTGAAGTTTCCTTCCTCCAGAGAGAATTTGTGATTGCTACCGCCAGGCAAAATAAAATTCTTGACTTGAGGTTCTTCACACCACGTAGTTAATATGAATTTGAGTCACAAACCCAAAAGAATGTTGGCTTGTGGTTGGAAATTCTGGGTTTTTTGCCCTTCTTCAACCACTACACCAAGGTCAAAACAGAAAAGTTTTTTTGCTGTCCCTCTCTGTAGGACAGGTATTTTTCCTACTTCATCCTTACACCAAGGATGTACTGTTTTAGGTTCCTGGCTTTAGGTGAGGGAGTCCTATTAGGTTCTCCATCTTGAAGTAGGCATCCACACAGCTCTCAAAACTAAAGATCAATGCTACAAGGATTCAACATATACCTCCAGATAGAACGCCAATTTCAAGGTGAGGTTATCTCTCTGGATTAATTAATTCATTTAACACATATTTGAATGTTCACTATTTTATGTGCTTGAACCATATTAGTGAATAAAACAAAGTTCCTAGTCCTCAGGGGCTTACAGTCTAGCAGGAGGAAGGCAAACAAAATTAAAAAGTAAATTATATAGTTTGCTAAAAGGTAATAAGTGCTACTGAATAAAGAAAAAAAAAACTGGAGGAATGGATTGGAGGATTAAATAGAGTACAAGATGTAGGAGAGGATCTGTTGAGAAGATGGAAAAAAAGTGGTCCAGGCAGAGGTAAAAACAATGGAAAAATGCTAAGACAAGAATGTGCCTGGGTGAGTTCAAGGGATAGCAAGGAGGCCAGTGTGGCCGGAGAGGTGGGCAAGGGGGAAGAAGAGTGGTGGAGGATGAGGTCAGAGCAGGATTAGGAACAGATCCTATAGGGCCTTAGGGACCACTGTAAGAAATGTGGCTTTTAAATTCAGAGCATGAGAGGAACCAGCGCATGGTTTTAGGTAGAGGAGAGACATGATTTAGCTTACAGTTTAAAACTTACATCCCTTTGGCCAGTAGGATGAGGATAGATTGGCTTTTACTCTAAGTGAAATGAAGGTTTCTGCTTTCACTTAATTGGGGTCTGAAGTTTCCCCACTTTCTTGAAAGCCTGGGGTACATTTTTCTTGGTTTTCAGTGGGGATACTACTCAGAGTACCTAATCTGCCACCTTGCTGAAAATAAAATTCATTCTACCACTTTTGTAAACACAGCACAAAACTGTTGTCAAAATAGTGTGAACAATTTTTTAAAATAATCAAAAGGACAGAAAAAAGACTGGAAATACTTGGAGAAAAAATGAAACCAGTATACAGTATGGCAAAGCAGAAAACAAAAAGGGGTTAGAAATAATTAATAATTTTTAAGACAAGAACTAGCCACCTCCACACTTGGCAAGTGCTATTGAAATTATTCCAAACAGACTCACATTTAAAAAAAAAAAAAACATAAATAGCTAGAATAAAATAGAATGACAGGTAAGAAAGCCCAATCTTTCAAGTTTGGAAAAAAGGGGAGGCCCCTCCACATGGAGTGAGGTGTCTGGAGCTTGTAGCTCTGAATTTTGCACTCCAAGATTCTTGCAAAACTCACACAGCAACTGCCACATCTGGATCCCTCCTTGTATACATGAGGTGCTAATACATATTCGCTGAATTGTATCTTTGCACTCTAATTATATGTCATGTTAGACCACTCGATGAACAGTTGAAATTTTTAGATACATAGAAATCCCAACTAATATGACAGTATTTAAAGAAAACCATCTGTTCACAATATATTAAGTTTAACAAAAAGTTTAAAATAATAACTGCATTGTGACACTTTAAATAAAAAGAATGAATCAAAGAAAATTTTAATAATAGTCATCTCTGAGTCCTGGGCTTGTCCAACTTATTTTATCTTATGTTTTGTGCTAAATTTTCTCCAGTCAACTGTCTATTTCTGTAATAGGAAAAGGGGCTATATAAAACAAAGATACTCTATGATCTGCAGAGCATAAAAGATTGATAAGGGTCAGATTGCCTTATCCAGCACACTTAGTTAAGACTCATGATAGTGTGTTGAAACTTCTATGCAAGAGCAACAAAAATATCCCAAAACTAGAATAAGAAACCAACAGATTAGCGTTTTCAAATAAAGTTAATTTTTAAAATAAAAGATGCCAACAGATTGAGAATAAGATGTGAACCCTACCTCCAAGGGTCTCACATCTATAGTTAATAAGCTCTACCCCTTATTAGCTATGTGGCTTTGAGCAAATTACTTCACCTCTCTAAGCCTCAGTTTTCTCATCTGTAAAATGGGTCTGATAATAGTATCTACTTTAGAGGATTATTGTAAAGATAATGCAAAATGCTCACTACAGCACCTGCCACAATAAAGTGCTCAATGATTTTAACCATGAGTATGTATATGAATATTGCATCCATATGACACTGTGTATGGTGAAAGACTGGTGGCATTAGGGGAAAATGAACAGAGCTGCAGTAGGGTATAGGATTGAAAGTTCCTTTAAATTTTAAGTTGCTTATATGATTTTTTTTTAATCAATTTGATTCCAACATATACCAAGCAACTACTCTGTGCCAAGCCCTATACTGAGAAGAAAGATGTGAGCACAAGTTTCTGCCTTCAAAGAGCGCGCAGTATGGTGGGTGATTCATTCACCATGCATTCAACAAATATTTATAAGTACCTACTATGTGCTAGGCACAGTACCAGTGGCTGGGAATACAGAAGTTGGGCACCCTCCTTGAACCTGCATGCTAGTAGGGGAGAACAGACTATAAGCAAGTAAACAACAGACAAGATAATTACAGATTATGGCATGTTATGAAGAAGATAAACAGGGTGGCAAACTTATCTGGAGGTAGAAGGTGAGCCACGTTAGAGAGGGCAGTCAGGAAAGGTCTCCCTGAAGAGGTGACATTTAAGCTGAAACTCAATGTTCTGGGTGGAGCAAATGGCAAGCAAAACCTGTAGTCAGAAAAAGCAGGCATTGCAGGAACAGAAAGGAGGCCAGTGGGGTTAAAGTATGTTGAGTGAAGGGAAAGTGGCCAGTGATGCGGCTGGAGAGATTGGAAGGAGCCTTGCTGGTCATGGCAAGGAATCTAGATTTTATTTGGGGAGCAGTGGGAAGTCAGTGAAGGTTTTCACCATGAATGGAACATTGATCTTTGGGTTTTGAAAATGCCACTTTGCTGGGTGGGGAATGGAAGGTAGGAAAGCAGGAATGGAGGCCATGTGCTGGTCTGAAGCTGTATATACCCCAGCAAAACACACGTTCTTAGATGTAGTCCTTTTCTGTAGGTGTAAACCCACTTTAAATAGCACTTTTGATGAGGTTACTTCAGTTGAGGTGGGTCCCACCTCAATTAGGATGGGTCTTAAATTCTGTTACTGGAGTCCTTTATAAGAGAATGAAATTCAGACGGGGCGGGGGTGGGGGATGGCGGCAGGAAAGCCATAGAGGAAGCAGCTAGAAGCCGAAATCACTGGAACTGGAAAAGAAGGGAGAGAATGAGAGATGCTGCCATGTGCCTTGCCATGTGACAAACTAAGGCCCAAGGATCACCAGCAGCCAGTCCCAGAATGCCGGTCTCGGGGGAGAAATCATCACCTTGATGATGACTTGATTTGGACTTTTAGCCTCAAAACCATAAGCAAATAAATTTCCATTGTTTAAACCTCATCCATTTCCTGGTGTTTGCTTGAGCAGCCTAGGAAACTAAAACAGGCCAGAAGACAGGTTAGTGGTTACTGCAGTAGCCCAATCAGGATGTGACAGTGGTATAAAGTAGGGTGCTGGCAGAAGCACAATTAGATGTATGGAAATGTATTTTGGAATAAGACTTGATGAGAATTGCATGTGGACTGGATTTGGGAAGAAAGGGAAAGCAAGAATGAAGAACAAAGCTGAAGTTTTTTAGCTTATACAGATGGATAGCTGGCAGTGCTATTTATTGAGAGGGGAAGACTGGGCGGGGTGGGGTGTGCAGTTTCTGGTTCTAAATCAAGAATTCAGTGTTAAATTTGAGATGCCTATGAGAGACCCCAGTAAAAAATTCAAGTGGACAGTTGGATACATGACTTTGGAGCTCAGGATAGAGATATAAATTTGAAAATGATTAGAGAGAGAGATGGAGGATATTTAAAGCCTCAGTCTGGAAGAGTTCACCTAGGAAGTGAGTATGAACAGAGAAGAGAGTTAAGACCTGAGGCCTGAGCTAGTCAACATTTAGAGAATGAGCAGTGGAAGGAAGAAGCGCTGGCTAGACATGAGGTGGGAATGGTCAGAGGAGTGAGCAAAGCCAGGGATGTTGTCAGAGAGGCCAAGAGAGTCAAGGGTGAAGATGGGGGAGGGTATGAGGATGGACCTGCTGTGGCAGACACTGCTACTGAGCATAGAAGAGCCACCAGTGGGCCTTCCAACATGGAAGTGGCTGGTGGCTTTCTAGGGCATCTTTGTGGACTTGTGGGACAGACACCAGATTGGAGAGGTTCAAAGAGGGAATGGGAGCCAAGGAAGTAGGGGCAGTTAGTACAAACTATGGTGGAGAGGTTCAGACATAAAGAGTAGTCCCTAGGAAAAGAGGAGACATGTATGGCCAATAAATAGACAGAGATGTCCAACTGCATTAGTGACTAGGGAAATGCTAATCCAGACACAATGAGATACCAGGTTACAGCCAGTTGAGAAAACTTTAGGAGTTGGACAATACCAAGTGTTGGGAAGGACGTGGGTCCACAGAGTCTCTGATATGCTGCTGGTGGGACTGCAAATTCATACAACCACTGTGGAAACCATCTGGCACTATCTCATGACACTGAATATGCACACCCCTGGCCCCAACCATTCCTTCCCGCTCATGTGTAACAGAGACATAGAGAAGAATATTTATAGCAGCAGAATTCATAGTAGCAAAAACCTTGAAACAATTCAAATGCCTTGGGTGAATAATTGGTATATTCACCAACAGAATATTCTACACTAATCAAATGAATGAACTCTAGAGACATGCAGAAGTATTGAATCTTAAAATATATGAATGTTGAGAAAAACAGATTACATATAATAATATTTCTATAAGTAAAAAATAAATAAATGATATAGAAACATATATATATTTTAGGAATAGATTTGGATGCAATAAAACCATGTAAAAAAAGAAAGCAAGAGAATGATAAACATGTGACTGAAGATAGCTGCTGCTTTGCCATGGGGTGGGGGAAGACAGAGGGATGAGGTAGTAAATGATAGGGTTGCTTATGACACTATAAAATAATAAGACCTCCCATGAAATATTTTTATTAAAAAAATCAAAACCTACTCAAATTGCTCAATCTACTAGTTTCAAAGAAATATGGGTACAGAGAACTACGTTCAAAAACATCAAAGGAAGTCCAGGAAATTCACCCATCAGAAAAATCCAGAATGGGGAAAATGCCACAAGACAAACAACCCACTTTCTTCAAGACATAAATTGAAGGAAAAAAAGTGGGTGGGGAAACGGGTCAAGAGAGAGACGTATGAACCAGATGCAATAAGTGAGACTTGTATGGCTCCTGATCTCAGCAAATCAACTATGAAAATCATTCATGAGACTGTTGGGGATATTTGGTGATTGGCAGTACTAAGAATTGTCAATATTTTTTTAATTTGATAATGATTATGGTGGCTTGAAGCTGTTATATACCCCCAGAAAAGGCTGTGTTCTTTTAATCCATTGCTATAGGTGCAGTCCTGTTGTGGGTGGGATGTTTTGATAAGGTTATTTCAGTTAAGGTCTGCCCCAGCATGGACCTTAATTCCCTTACTGGAGTCCCTCTTGAGAGAATGGAGGACAGAAAAGGCCCAGATTGTTCAGAGAAGCCCCAGAGAAGCTGCGAGACAAGAACACAGCCACGGAAGCTGAGAGAGGAGGCCACTGGCACTAAAAGCGGAAAGCAATGAAACCGAGCAGCAGACACTGGCCACGTGCCTTCTCATGTGGCAGACAAATCCCGGATGTCAGCGGCCTTTCTTCAGAGTCAGTATCATCTTGTGGATACCTTGATGTGGACACTTTCATGGGCTTAGAACTGTAAGTTTGTAAGCTTATAAATCCCCATTTCTGGTATTTTGAATTTTGGCAGCCTTAGCAAACCAAAACGATGGTATTGTGGTTATTTTTTTAAGTCCTTATCTTTTAAAGACATATATTAAAATGTTTCTTTAAAAAATTCTAATAGCGCATGTACTGTACTTTTCTCCTGACATGGTTGTAATTTCTGTAATTTGTTGAAATCTCTCTCTGTCTCACACACACACACACACACACATACACACACACTCACACCTATACACAAACAAGTGTTTCTATCCATCAGGACAGTCTCTGTCATGGCAGAGACAATTCTTACTCACCTCCTATTCCCTGCAGGCCTTAGGATAGTGCTTTGCATACTGAAAGTACTCAATAAATATCTGTTGGAGTTTTGAAAAATAGAAAAAAAACATAAGCCAAAGAGGACTAAGCATGGTCCATAGATGAGAAGTAGATCTTGAACCACAGATGATGTTTAATACAATTTTCTACACCTGATGTCTAAGAACAATGACCCTGGGAGAGAAGAGAGGTGCAAAGCTGCCATGACCACTGGCAAGGGGGCCCTTCATTGGGGAAGAAGTGAAGACACCCTCCAGCAGGCTGGGTCCCTCTGACGTGCACTGGGTCCCTCTGACATGCACTCCCAGCACAACTGCAACCAACTCACAGTAAAATTGGTTGCAAGTAAATTGGTGGGGTTGTTTCCTATCCAATATCTGTCTGTATCACCAGACTGTACGCAGACACATGGCCAAGCTAGGAAAGAGGTTAAAAGCCCAAAGGAAGAACCTTCTGCATTGTCCAGAGGAGAAACAGCACAGATCACAAGAGGGTTGATAATATCCTGGTCAGGACTACCAACTAGAGATTAGTCACAATAGGATCCCTGGGGGGATGGTGAGAGTAGTGAGCTGGGCCCACAGTCCTGCCCATCAGAGAAACCAATGCAGGGGATGGGGAATGGATCAGGGCTCAACAGAAAGATGGGACAGGAAGGGGAGAGTAACTGGGAAGCAGCTGCTGGCTGCTTTGCAGCCTCAGGTTTGACTGGCCTAAGCCTGCCTGGTCCCTCCTGGTGCAGGAGGATGTGGGAGAGCAGAGAATGCAGACAGTGCAACTGTACCAGAGTAGAAAACCACATCCCTCAGCACATCAGGGGAGGCTTATGCAGGCACGTAGATGTAACATTTTAACAATGCAACTATGGGATGAGGACTCCATCAAGGTGATCCACGAGAACACGGGAGTCTGGCATGGAGGGTGGGGGGGAGGAGTGCTCCTTCTGCCTGCAGATGGATGAGGGGCAGGAGAAACTGCAATGAGAAGCTGACATCTGTAGGGATCTTGAAGGACCAGACACGTTGGGAAGAGAAGAAGGCTCACAATGTTCTAGGAACTGGCAAGTCCCTTTATAATGAAAGTTTTTTTCTTCCAGGAAGAGGAGCAGCACAAGCTAAGGCCTGGAGATATGGAGCTACACTGGTGTGCCTGATTTTCTTTCCCCTTTTAGAGAGGCCCACTGGAGCTGCTGGAAGCCCCAAGGACTAGGAAGAATGTTCTAAGGGTTCGGGAGAATGTTTTCTCTTTCACTGTTCTCCTTGCTAATACAGAAAAACTCATTAAAGATAAGCTGTTTCTTTTTACTTCTAGGAATTCACCCCAGAGAGATAATCAGAGATGTGTGTCAAGATATACTTACAGTGCTCAAAAACAGGAAACCAAACGCCCCACCATTACAGTTAGAGAAATTACAGTACCAGCATTGGTTAAAATACTATGTAGTCATCAAAAAGTATGTTGCAAAAGATTAACGGCGTGTGAATAGCCACATCCCGTATTAAATGAAAAAATCATATTACAGAAGAACATGATCCCAACTTCATGGAAAAAAAGTATAAGGCATTCGAAAAAGTGGGTGAAAGGAAATATACCAAAAAGTTCCCACTCTGTGTGGTGGGATCATGGGATAAACTTCTTCATCCTTGTTGTCTATTTTATACCATAAATGTGCTTTACTTTTTAAAGAATAGATAATATAACCAATGTATTTTTCCAAAAAATAAAAAAACCTCGATGGAAAAGAGGCCCCGTGGGGTAGGCTCACCTTCAGCAGGGTGGGGGTAGGGCAGGTGCCGTCAAACAGGACCGAGTTGAAGACCCCATACACGCCCTCATCAAGGTGGTACACGATGGTCTTGGGGACGGAACCGTTCTCCTCTGCAGGGAGGGGATGGGTCAGGGGCAGCAAAGCCGGTGACGCCAGGGGAGAGTAGCAGGGAGCTGGCATGAGGCTGGGCTCGGCAAGGACGATGGGTCTCTGAAGCAAAAGGGAAGCCCCTTCCACAACTACAGGGCGGGTCCTTCGGTTGATGGCATGAGGCTCATCGGAACATCAGGAACACACATCCTCCCAGCTGAGCAGCCCTGCCCAGGACCCACTCCCCTGCCTGCATCTGAGCCCCTCAACGCCCCGCCAATGCATGGCAGCAGCCCACCCAGACCCAAGGCTCCAACCGGTTAGGCCCCTCGCTCGGGGGCACAGGATGGGGCAGTAGATGAGCTGGAATGAGAGGCCGTGACTCCTGACTGGACTAGATAGGACAGTCCCCCAGGCTTTTAAAGGAGGCCAGAATTAGGCTGAACCCACACACACTCGCTGCACAGTCTACTCGGAACCCGCCACCCTCCACATAAAGTTTCTCTGGGGAAGTACACACAGACCCGCCTTTGCTCTCTGCCTGCATCTCCCCAAGCTGAGGGTCCCTGACCGCTCCTGCTCACCAGGAGGACTGCTCTGTCCTTCTGACACAGGCAGTGTGGCTCGGAGGCTTTGGGTCAGCCCGGCCTGAATTTAAATCCTAGCCCTGCCCCTTACTAGCTATGTGACCCTGGACTAGTGAGTCCACCTCTCCAAGCCTATGTTCTGTCATCTGTAAAGTGGACTTAAAAATAGGTTGTCATGGGCAGGCCACGTGGCTCAGCAGGCAGAGTTCTCGCCTGCCATGCCGGAGACCCAGGTTCGATTCCCAGGGCCTGCCCATGCAAAAAAGAAAAAAGGAAGTTGTCATTATTTTCATTATGTTAAGATAATCAGTGGGGTGAATAAGAGCCTGTACCTTGGAGAGGAGACAAAAATGGGGTCAAAATCCCGACTTTACATCTTACTAGTGATTAGGCAGTTCACTTGTATTCACCTTGGCTCAGTTTCCCCACCTATAAAATGGTATTAATAAAGTGCCTAGTCTCCCTAAAGTTGTTCTGATCTCAGTTAATCTTCACAGAATATAAATATGCCCAGGGCAAAAAAAAAGATGCTAAATAAATGTCTTTGGGGTGAAAGGACTTGATTGTAAAGTTCCCTAAAGCAAGGCCCCCTTTTCCAGATCCCCCACTCCCTGCCACTGGGCCTAAAACCAGACCTGCTCAGCCAGCCACTGTCCCCAGCCACAGGGAAGAACAGGGGTCCCCTGACCAACTGGCACCTACCCTCCCTGCCTGGCTGGTCCAAAAGAACCTCCTTCTTGGCGATGATGCTGACTGCCAAGGTGAAAGCCGAGGTCACATAGTAGCGCCCCAGCTCGGCGACGATGTCCACATCACAGCTCTCTGGGAAATACAGGTCCAAGGCTGAGTTGATCACAGAAGCAATCTGGGTGGGAGAGGGTTGGGGGGACGATTTATTCTGGAGACTTGCTACAGCTCCAAGTCTACTGCTTGAAGGCTGCTTTGATTTCAGGAAGAAGGACTTGGCGGCAGCTGTGGCCCCAGCTGGTAAGTGAGGGCAGCTGGCCAGGGAGATGGGGAGCGGTGGGTCTGGGTCATGCTTATATAAATTGCTCCCCTCACTGCCCCCCACAATGGGAAGGCACACTCTTATTATAGCACTGGACACTCAGATTCTGCAAGCCCTGATATGGATCTTTCTTTTGTAAATAACCAATTTGTTAAATATCACATTTTGATCACAGAAAAATCAGAAGGTAAAGAGAAGGAAAAGGAAGATAAAAATCACGCCTAATTCCATCATTCAGATGAATTTAATCAATGTTAACTTTTTGAAGTAGCCCCTTTAATTCTTTTCTATACAAACACTACTCTTTCATTATAAGCATGATGGGACTATGTATATGTTTGTATCACCTGTTATACTCAATAGACTACCATTGACCTCCCTCGTGTAATGTTTTCATCATAAAAAATATAATTTAACCAATTTCCAATTGTTAGATGGACCAGGAAAGGCCAGAGGACTTCTGCTACCAAGTGCTGCAATGCTCATCTTCAAGGCTACTTCTCTGCGTCCATCCCCAATCATTTCCATGGGTCAGTTCCTGGACATGGTTTATTACAGGACATGAGGTCCTGTTTAAGGAGAAGCGACCACTAGTGGTTGGAGCAGGAATTGAAGTGACCCAGTTTTCTTGATTTCATCTCACAGGTGGGAAGGACATGGATGGAGTGGATGCCAAAGTTGGCTTTTCCTTCCCCTGCCCTCTTGCCTGATTTCTCATCAGCCCACTTGTCAGTGAATAAGGGGTACTTAGACCTCAAAAAGCCTTAGGAATTATGCAAATATGTCTCACGGGGCATGTTAAGGGCCTGGTAGGAGTCAGGCAGAGCTGAGTGTGCAGCTTGGCTCCGCCTTAGTCTCAGGAGCAGACTTAACCTCTATGGC
This sequence comes from Myrmecophaga tridactyla, assembly GCA_004026745.1. Classification (NCBI taxonomy): domain Eukaryota; kingdom Metazoa; phylum Chordata; class Mammalia; order Pilosa; family Myrmecophagidae; genus Myrmecophaga; species Myrmecophaga tridactyla. The sequence goes on along the minus strand of PVIY010036672.1, from coordinate 2,222 downwards.
CTCGGTTTGCTCAACTGTAATATGGGGATAAGTGAGCTAATCCAGGTAAAGCACCATGCAAAGCTTGTGACCTGCTCCCAGGAGGCTCCCTATGATCACTCTACCCCTCACTGTCCCTGCCCCCACCCCCTCCCACTGAGTCCAGTGTAGATGCTTCTGGACCCAAGTTACCTCTTTGAATCTCACTTTGGCCCCCTCCGTGCCAGGGAACCCGCCGCCAAGGTCCAAGATGTGCATCCTGTGGCCCAGCTCGGCACCCATTTCAAACACAAGCCGGGCATCTGCGATGGACCGAGCGTAGGCCTGAGGGTCAGGACAGCCACTGCCAATGTGAAAACTGGGGAAGGAGGGAGAGCCTTGGCTTACATGCCCAGCCCCTGGGTGCCACGACCCTGGCCCCAGCCACGAGCGACCCCGGCACCATAGCTGGTCCTGTGTTGTCTCTGGCATGCACATGGGACATTGTGCCCATTTTACAGATGCAGCAACTGAGGCCTGATAGGTTAAATGGGTTGCCAAGGGCCATGTGGCATGCGAAGAGTAGACAGGGGGTCACTTCCAAAGTCTCTTGGCATTTGGTGCTCCTCCCATCTCTGCATGCTGCCCCTGGAGATGAGGACCAGGGCTCCAGAGTCAGCCAGACTTGGGTGTGTTTCTTAAATCACCAGCATGACCTTGGCATGTTACTTAACCTACCTGTGTTTCAGTTTACCCATCTATAAAATGGGAACATAACCCTGTACCACACTAGGCTGTGAGACAAAATATATGTCTCACAGTGCCTGGCACATACTAAGCACAGAATAAATGAAAGCTATATTGTTAGGCCATCATTTTTAGTTTTTCCATATCCCTGCAAAACAAGAGACAGAACACGGAAATGTGCTGCACAACCTTTGGCCTGCAGGCTGATAAACTCCCATAAAGTCAGATCCTGTGCGGGACATACTAGGGCAGACCATCCAGAGACTGTGGGGTTAGGACAAGGGAACACTCCCAACCTTCTTTCCACAGAAAGGAAACTCTCAAATGTAGGATTCTAGGCCCGGTGACAGTCCCTGAATTGATTAACTAGCAGGAAAGACGTGGTGGGTGTGGCAGGGCGGGCAGGACCGGGGCGGGGGGGTGCGCTCACCTCACACCCACCACCTCCACATGGCTCTTCTTAGCATTTTCAAGCAGGTGTCTGCAGGATTTCAGTGATGCGCCAAACTTAAGGCTCAGGTGGCTCAGGGAGTGGGAGTCATCAGTGGCAAGGCATAGAACCATCCTGAGGGGACAGGCACCATGCCTCTGCTGGGGCACGCCTCTCCCACCTCTCTTTACCCCAAGTCCCAGTCTTTTCCAAGCCCAGGGCCGTGAACCTGCAGGAACTCAGAGCTCCCTGACCCCCTGCTTTCTCCACATAGCCAACCAACCTCAGAGACCTGTCCAATCCACCTGCAAATATCTCCGTGCCCCTTTTCCCCCATCCCCTGAGCCAGCTGCATCAAGCTCCAATGCCTCTAAATCAGCCTCCACACCAGCCAGAATTTTCTAATTTTTCATTTATAAGGAGAACCAATTTTGAAACAAAACCTTAAGGAGAACCACAATATCAAGTAAAATGGACAGAGCGGAAGCTGTTCTGGGTGAATAAGAGCGACCCGCCCACCTGGCCTCCCTCCACCTGGAATCCCCAGGCATTGAGTCACAGTGTGAAAACCTCAAGGCTCAGCATATGCCCAGCCCAAACCCGTCTGCATCCGGTCCCTGCCCCGTGACCAGCCTCACTCACCAGGCTGCTTCCGCCCCTTGCAGGCAGCATGTTCCAGCCACACCAAAATCTGGTCATGCCCCAAATACCCCATGCTGTTTCCAACCTCCATGCATTCACTCAGGCAGCTCACGCTAATACCTGCTCATGCCCCACCCTTCAAAATTCTACTCATTCCTCAAAGACCCCTTCAAATGCCACCTCCTTTGCAAAGTTTCCCCCTCACCCTCCTCTCGCAGTCTCAGCCTGGGACTTTGACCTCCATAATACATAGGCTTTGCTCTGCCCAAGGCTGTACATAATTATTTCTGTTTTTGTTCTAGTCTGGCCCTGGCATCCTGGGTCCCGCCCAGGTGTACCCACTCCAGCCTCCAGTGATTGTGGCCAGGACCAGGGCAGGGGACGCCAGCACTGCCCCCTTCTCCTCTGCCCTATCACTCCCCCAACCCCCCACCCCCCTCACACA
>PVIY010036671.1:0-25274 GCA_004026745.1 Myrmecophaga tridactyla | reverse complement strand
ACCAATTCCACTTTTGTGTTAGGTGTCAATGAAACAGTGTCCAGCCCCACCACTAGATTCAGGGGGCGATCAATAAACACTTGATTGATTACTAAAAAAAGATTACTTAATGAAAATGATAATACAAAGGGAAAGGAATATTTTAATCTGTCTGGCTTGACTATATGTCTGTTTTTTTTTCATAACCCAGCCCCAGCTGATCAAAGTGTCCAAACACCGTATACCAGGACTGTCTTTAGGGTTGGTTAACCTGAATTTTATCTAAGGAAACAGCTGAAGTATGCAATCCAAAGAGCTGCCTGCCAGTCCAGGCTTTTCCACGTAAAAAGACAGGTGTTGACACACATGCCTTAATTACAAAGTTTTGTTCAGTTTCTGTGGCTTTTTTTCCCATCAGGTGTGTCTTTCTCTTTACCTTCTGTGTCTTACTCTTTGATTTCTGGGGCTTTCTTTGAATTTCATCCTCTTTTAAAGGACTCCAGTAAAAGGATTAAGAACCACTTGGGGCACACCTCTCCTGAAATAACCTAATCAAAATGTCCCACCCACAATCGGTCTACACCCACGGGAATGGATTAGCTTTAAGAACATGATCTTTTCTGGGGCCCATAAAGCCTACAAACCATCACAGATACTTTTAATAAGAGGCTAAATGAAGAAATTAAAATATATGTCAAAAAGCCAAATACTTAACTTGCTGAGTTTACAGCTTTGAGTTTTAAGGAACTTTAGATAATGAATTCCAAATTTGTATTCAGCACATCCAGGAAAATAACTGGGCCTCATTCTGGCTGTTGACTGTACCCAAGACTAAGTCAAAGCATAGAAGGAGAGATGTAACATTCCCAAAGTAGGCAGCAGAGGGCCTGGTGCTGCACCCCCTGTCCTCCCTGCTTGCTGCTTCTCCAGAGCCCAGGTCAGTGCTTTCCCCTGGGGGCCGCCCCATGGGTGTAAGAGCACCCTCTACCCCACCATCTTTCTGATCATCAGAGGTCTTTCCACAGAGGCCGAGAGAGCAAGACTCAGCCCTCAGCCCCCAGCAGCCAGAGTGTGGGCATGCAGCCTGAGCTGATGACCAATCTTTTTTTATTTTTGTACTTTCAAAATTTTTTTTTTTATTAAACATAACCACACACAAACACAAACATTTTTACCATATGATCATTCCATTCTTATATAATCAATAACTCACAATACCATCACATAGTTGTATATTCATCATCATGAACAATTCTTAGAACATTTGCATCAATTCAGAAAAAGAAACAAAAAGAAAACAGAAAAAAATTCATACATACCATACCCCTTACCCCTCCCTTTCATTGATCACTAGCATTTCAATCTACTAAATTTATTTTAACATTTGCTCCCCCTATTATTTATTTGTTTTTAATCCATATGTTTTACTCATCTGTTGATAAGGTAGATAAAAGAAGCATCAGACACAAGGTTTTCACAATCACAGTCACACTGCGAAAGCTGTATCATTCATCTTCAAGAAATATGGCTACTGGAACATAGCTCAATATTTTCAGGTACTTCCCTCCAGCCTCTTCATTACATTTTTTCTAAAAAGGTGACATCTATTTCATGCATAAGAATAACCTTCAGGATAACCTCTTGACTCTGTTTGGAATCTCTCATTCACTGATACTTTATTTTGTCTCATTTCCCTCTTTTGGTCAAGAAGGTTTTCTTAATCTCTTGATGCTGAGTCCCAGCTCATTCTAGGATTTCTGTTCCACTTTGCCAGGAAGGTACACACCCCTGGGAGTCATGTCCCACGTAGAGAGGGGGAGGGCAGTGAGTTTGCTTGTCATGCTGGCTGAGAGAGAGAGGCCACATCTGAGCAACAGAAGAGGTTCTCTTGGGGGTTACTCTTAGGCCTAATTTTAAGTAGGCTTAGCCTATCCTTTGCGGGGTTGAGTTTCATATGAGTAAACCCCAAGATTGGGGGCTCAGCCTATTGCTTTGGTTGTCCCCACTGCTTGTGAGAATATCAAGAATTCTCCACGTGGGGAAGTTGAATATTCTCTTTCTCACCATTCCCCCAAGGGGACTTTGCAGATGACCAGTCTTTTTAACTTTGACAATCTAAGGAAGAAAAAGTCTTGTTTAAATTTTTAATTTTCGTTATTAGGGAATGTTTTAGTTCTCTTGGCTGCCCAATACCACCACGCAATGAGTTGGCTTAAACAATGGAATTTAATAGCTCATGGTTTTGAGCCCAAGAAGTACAAATCAAGGCCTTATCAAGGCCAAGCATTCCTCCCAAACACTGGTGCTCTAGGCTGACTGTGGTGATCCTCCATCCTGGGCCCTTCCATCACATGGCAATGCACTTGGCGGCCCCTCCTGGCCTCACTTTTCCTCCGGTTCTGTTGGTGTTTAGCTTCTGGCTGCTCACTGCTCCCTCTCTGTGGCTTCTCCTATCTGTCTGAATTTCTGTCCCCTTATAAAGGGCTCCAGTAATAGGATTGAGACCTTAATAGAAGTTAATTTCATCAAAAGTCCTATTGACAATGGGTTCACACCCATAAGAATGGATTATGTTGAAGAACATGTTTTTCTTGGGTACATAGTACTAACCCAACCCAGAGAAATTAGGCATCTTTTATATTTCTTTTGTAAATTACTTTTTAGAGAGTATTTATCCTTCCTTATTGATTTGTAAAATTTGCTTACGTAGAAGTGAAATTACCCCTTTGTCTGTCTTCTGGACAATAAATATTTTCCCCATACTTGTCATTTGACTCTGTATATGGTATTTTGTGTCACATTTAAAATTTTTAAGGTTTTATTAGTACTTTTTGTGGTACGAGAAAAGAATACAAATATAAAATAAAAGATGTTAAGTTAAAACTCTTATAATCCTTAATTGCACTGGACTATCCATAAGTATGAAGTCATGATATCTTTTTCTCTTCCTATAAAAATGTGTTTCCTAGTCTGTCCACTGAAAAGGCCTGAAAGCAATGACAACCCAGTAGGAATGAACTTTACTAACTGCAAGCACCCAGACTGGTCACTAAATGCAATTTCCTAATATCAGGAACTAGACCTGCTTGCCCAACTCTCCTGCAGGAAATTTACAAAATAAGTCTTAAATATATTGTTATGCAAGAAAGCAAGGAAGATTTCAGAATACTTGGATAATATAAAAAGGACAAAGATGCTAACTTAAAGTGCTCCTTAAAGATGGAAAAATTTAAGCACAGAAAAGATAATTACTGCAGTGGATTAAACCTATCAAATCTTTGAAAATTCATGAATTCATAAAGATACTTAAAAAAAACACTTATTTGCATTTTCCATGTGGGGATTTTTTTAAACAGCTGTTAATGCTCTGGCTTCCCACAGGGCTGGACCGAGGCAGCTGAACCAGTTCCCTCTCTACAAAGCTGTAAAGATGGCACACTGCACACAAGTAGAGCCGAATCCAATGCCCTTAGCATGGGAATTGAGAAGTCTGTCAGAATGCTTACTTCTGGTCTAGGCCCTTCCTGGCTGCATCGTGTTCAGCTCTCACCTCTCCTAGCAACCCAGAGCTGCCCACATAAGCCCTCCCTTCTGCCCAGCACCCAGAGTTCCAGGGGCAGGGGGCTGTGACCTATTTCCAGTGAACAAAAAGGGGTTCAGGGTCCATGTTCATAGAAAATTTCAAACTTCTGAATGATTCAGAAGTTGTTTGGGATCCGTAATCAGTAAGAAGAAACATTTCTGATAGACTGTCAAAAAGAATGGAAAACGCAGAGATTAGCTTTCATCTGCTGACAGCTTGTATTCAAAACTAAAGAGATGTCTGAAATGATTCTGTTTTATGTGGGTCACATTTGAAGAGTTGTTCTATTGAAAGCAACGCCCCTCATGTCTTCCCATTCCCACTCAAAATCCACAGCTGATGCTTCTTCATGCCATTGCTTTGGGAGAGTAAGAAAAATTCATCTTTTAACGCTGCTCTGTGAATGAAATATGTTGTGGATTATTTTGAATAAAGTGTTGGATTGCTTTGAAATGATGCAGGAAGGGTAATGAGTGCTATATACTCCTTGGCATAAAGCCTGGTCTCTGTGATAACCAATCAATATCAATAACATTAGTGACTGAGAAAGTAGAAAAAGAAAACAAAATACTTATTTGGAGGTTGCTAGTCTGACAATAGGTGAGTAAAGGGAGAGTATCGAGCATTATTCTATTCTACCTTTCTTCTGCAAGCTGTCACTTGTATCTCAGAGTGATAGGTAAGATAAAGGAAAGTTCTTTATAGAACTAGTTAAAGCAGAAGGAATAATAGAATTATGAAACCATCATTTGCAAACATTAATGAAATAATGAGTCTAGGTAATGAATCACAGGATGCCAAAACCATTCAATGAAAGATTGGTGGAGGGTGGGTAAGAGAAGAGACATATTTGGCAAAATGCTAATAATTGTTGAAGTTGTGTGTTGAGTATGTAGGGGCTCATTGTATTAATCTTTCTACTTGTGTGCATATTTGAAAGTTTCCATAATCAACAGACCTTTTCATCTGTACAGTCCCTGTACCTAGCACAGCATCTGGTCAATTACTGGCGTGGCTAAGTTCAGTTACATTTTGTCTTTTGGCCTCAAAGAAGCTTCCCATTTCTAGGAAATGTTTTGTTTGGTCTACATCTATGCCTGGAGATCTTGTTAAAATGTGGATTCTGATTCAGCGGATTTGGAGTGGGGCTTGGGTTCTGCATTTCTAAAAAGTTCTAACATGCTGCTGCTGCTGTTTACTTGTAGATCATACTTTAGGTACCAAGGATCTACACCAGTGATGACATGGTCCACTACCTAATTTCAGGAACAAGAAATCAATAGTATTACAGTTTACTTATTTCACTAATTCTATGACATAAGCATTCAAAACATCTAACAAGTTGAGCAATTCAATCTAGCCCTTCAACCTCCACTATTAGGGAAACTTCTGGCTGCTGAAGGACCAGAGTTGAAGGACCTTCTGACTGCTGTAGGGCCAAGTCAGGACTGATGCTGCAGCCAGTCATGTCGTTGGGGAAGGTGTACATACTGCATATGGAATGGTATGTGAAGGCCTTTGAGAGCTGAGAAGGAACAAAGTGGTTACACAGTCACTTAACCTTCTCTGAGAAATGTCATACAACAATGTTCTCTTCTAGCTATTACTTTATAGCTTAGAACAAGGGTCAGCAAACTTTTTCTGTAATGGTCAGATCAGAAACATTTTAGGTTCTTGGGCCATATAGTCTGTGTGAAAACTGTTCAACTTTGCTGTAGCACAATAGCAGTCATAGACAATACATAAACAAATGGGGGTGGCTGTGTTTCAATAAAACTTTATTTACTCACTGAAATTCTAATTTCATATAATTATCATGTATCACAAGATATTCATCTTCTTATGATTTTTTCTAATACATAAAAAAATGTAAAAACTATTCATAGCATGCAGGCTGGCCAAAACAGTGGGCCAGATTTCACTCATAGTCTGTAGTTTGCCAACCATTGACTTAGAAGATAGAAAGCCAATTATTCTCATGGTATTTGGTATTCACCATCTTACTACCACCATACTGGGTGCTTTGTTGTTTTTTTTTTACTCAGACTGTGAATCATCCTAAAAAGCAGAACTCTGCTTCATGCTTTCTCAGAATCTAGGGGGTGTACCATGGGGGTTATCTTTAACCTTGCTCTAATGTGGATTTGTATCCTCACTTCAAAATCCTTCTCCCCCAATTGATCTTTTGTGGGGATGTTTATGAACTTGACTGACCTCAAAGAGTAATGGAGGAGGCAATTATGAAGCCTCCTGAACACAAGAATCTGGATCTGGATGTGCCATATTTCACTGAGGTCATGAGTACGACAGAAAATGTGGCTATACATATCTGGGAAAACCTTCAGAAATGTCTTCCTGTGGTGGCAGTTCTTTAAAGTAAAAGTATATGAAACTGACAATAATATTGCAGTCTATAGAGCAGAATAGACCTTAGGGTTAGCATTGTAGAAAGACTTAATTTCTTTCTATATTTGAAAAAGATCTTTATCCCCTTAGAACATTAAGTAGTTGTTATACTTCCACAATTGTGTTTTGGAGTGCCTGATTTATTGAAATTATTCTAAGATCTGTTTTAAATGTATGTCTATTTTAAAACCAGATTGCAATATATCCTCAATATCATTCAAAGAATCTTTTCTCTTAGATTAAAAATCTCATTTTCAAAAAAATAAAAACCTTTCTCCCCTAGCTCATCAGGTCTCATTTCCTATACAAGGAGTTTGTTATAACCAGGTATTGCAATTCATGTGAAGGTGTTCATTGAGAATAGTAAAAAAAAAAAAAAAAATTAAAATCTCCAAAAGCAACACATCAGTAGGACATTCATATAAATTATGGAATTCATAAATAAATCAATGGAATTCTATACAGTCATTACAAAGGATGAGGTGACCATTACTCAGAAGAAACAGGGAGAAAGTGTTTATAGTATGATTGCATTTCCTCCATTCATTTAAACAAGTGTGGCTTATAAAAAACTTTTATTTTCCTGAATTAGCTCTGGTTCAAATAGTAGCTCAACTCTGGAAAACTTTTTATTTCCCAAAGATTTCCATTAAATATTTGCAACTGAATCTTTTTTTTTTTCTTGCATGGGCAGGCACCGGGAATTGAACCTGGGTTTCTGGCATGACAGGCGAGAATTCTGCCTGCTGAGCCACCATCACACAACCTTGCAACTGAATTTAACATTAGTCTAAATATCCCACAGATTTACTAAAAGATTACAAATGGATTGAAACATCATGTGTTGGTTTGAAGCTGTAAGTAGCCCAGAAAAACATGCTCTTAAATCTTACCAATTCCTATGGATGTGAAGATGAGGTTGCTTCAGTTAAGGCATGGCTCAGCCCATATAGGATGGGCCTTTTTTTTCTTTTGAGGGTAATACAGGGTTTATTGAACTAGATTTTTCTATTTACAATTGAGTTAATATTTACATAGTATTTTGCTAGCCTACATGGGTGCATTATTCCATTCAAGTTTAAGACTTATGATGAACAGAGCTCAATCATATAAAAACACACACACTCACATTAATTGTTTTAAAGCAGTAGTGCATACATTGTATTCCTCTATAAAGCCAGCTTTGATTAAAATCACTAGTTTCAAAGATAGGTCTCTGATTTTGAAGATGAACCAAGATACACACTATATGATTCTAAAGTCTACTTTAGACATTTTGTACAATTGCTATCTTATTGGACTATGGCATATATATACATACTGATGAGAGGGCACCGTCTGGTGTTAAATTCAGAAAGCTGGCTTCCTCCCTCTTCCCCCAAAACCTTTGCCCAAAATTTCTAATTGTAAAGACTGAAAGGATCTGGTATTACTTCAGAATTAATTGGAGCTAACAAAAGCAGACCCACATCCTCCTTCAACTGTACCTCAATACACAGATCACAAATGGTTCTGGAATGAGAACATTTACCACCATACTTTAAAAACTTAGGGCATGGAGAGTCAGGCAGAACAAGGGAAAAGAAAGGCACCAGTAAATAAGTAGGAAAGTAGGTAGGAAAGTAGGCATATGAAGAGTCAAGCTGCCTTGCCCAACACCAGTGTATGTATGCTTTAACTAAATGAATTCAGGAGGCCAATAGCAGCAGACCTGCTTAATTCACCTTCCAAATCAGAAAAACAAGACAAACAACTTCAGGTTTGAATTTTCTATTATGCATAGGTTCCACCTGTGATGAGGAGCTCATAAGCAGGATTTCTAATTCTTTTGCACAGCAGGATGCATGCAACACGGCAAACCCAGCAGCTGAATAGCTACAAATGCCAGCACTGCCCAGGTAACATGCATCATGATTTTTTGTAGCTTCTTCACAACCAGAGAGAGCCTCACACCCCTCGGCACAGAGGTCAGAGAGGTGGGTCAGACTGCCATTACAGCTGCTGGCAGTCTCTCTGCAATAGCTAAGAGGGACACTCTGGTTTTTGGTTTCTCTGATAGTATGTTCCCAGTCTGAGTACTTGTGAATTCCAAAACAGTACAGCTGCCTCTGTACACAATCAATAGTCTGGCTAGGAGCATCAGGGCTGGTTCCATTGTAAGTCTTACACACTTTCTGAATGCTGCGATCAACCTTGTTTCTAACTTTGCTCAGTAAATGCATCCCAAAACCACTACAACAGCTTCTGTAACAAAAACGAAGAGGCGGAGAACAACAATGTGGTGAGTCTACAGCAGCTTTCCCAGATTGTGGTATAGCAGCCAATTAGCCCAATAGTGAAAAGCATGGCTCCTACAGCTGTGATCACTACAACAGGGATGAGAGGGTATACACCTTCAAAGAAGTGGTCACAGTCATCAGAAGTGATGAAGACATAAGCTCCCATATGGCATAAAAAGCCAGCAGCACCCCCAGCACAGTCTTAGAGGTGATGCCGCACTGGCCTATGGCGTCTGCCTGCAGAGGCCCTCCTCCATAAGAGGAGCTGTGCACAGCGCTCCCTGTGGCTCCCGCTCCTTCACAGAGCTCAGGCCCCAGCAGATGCCCAGTTCCCAGGATGGGTCTTAATCTCATTAGTGGACTCCTACAGAAGTGGAATGAAATTCAGACAGAGAAAAAACCATGGAAGCAAGAATCCGAAATTCAACAGAACCCAGTAGAGAACGGAGAGACCATGTACCATGCCGTGCAACAAGAACGGCCAGCAGTCAGCCCCCAGAATGCCCTAATCTTCCGTAAGAAACCATCGCCCTGATGACTCCTTGGCTTGGACTTTTACCCAGGCTCAAGCCCTGAGCAAATAACCATTATTTAACCAGACCTGTTTCATGGTATTTGTTTAAGCAGCCTAGGAAACTAAAATACATCAGGTGCCAAAAGCTTTTTGGAATAGCCTCAATAAATTACCCTGAATTTTGAGATATTAGCTTGAAGCTGGGGGTATGATGTTCTACGGTATTATCACTCTGTTCAGTCTCAAGTTTTAGTAGAGCAAAAACTTATGTGCCGCACATTTATGTTTCACAGAGTTGAAAGAGAAATTCAGCATATTGGGGAAAGAGTTTCTACTCCTGGAGGCATTCAAATTCTGAAAGGAATGATCTTCTGTTAATTTAGAGTATAAATCTCAGGTATAGAACCTAGATCCTAAAATTCTATTCATTTGTGGAAAACTGTATGTCCCTATTAAACAGAAGCTATTGGGGTTATCAAACTTTTAATCCACAGACCCTCTCAGAGATCAGAAGACCCTCCGGAACTTGCACTAAGAGTACCTGTCACCCTTGCCTTTCCCCTGCCCCTCAAATTCCTCATTAGAATTAATAGAGTGTAATTGGCTGCTTTAAATGAAGAGTAAACAATTCTCAACCTCCACACACTGAAAACTCACCATTTTTCTTACTATACACCAAATTTTATAAAGTGTGGTTATAAAAACGTCCTTCAGGTAAATATTTTTAGTGCTGTGTGCCAGATGCTGTTCTAAGTGTTTTATAGATTAATCGATCAGAACTTCATAGTGACCTTTTAGATAGGTGCTATCATCTCCTCTTCACAAATGAGGAAACTGGGGTATGGTAACTTGGCCAAGGTCACGAAGCTTGTGTGTGCCAGCGTTGTAATGAAAGCCCAGCCACTCTGAATCCAGAGATTGTGCTTTTAAATCACTGGGTTCAGTGACCACTGGATGAAGAAAAATGCAAAGTTACATACTCACCAGGTAGACATTGTTTGTTGATTGCAGGGAATAGTACAAATGGACAATGAAAGGACTTTTGCTTAGTGCCAGTGCATCTCTCTCAGCTTGTACCTGGTGAGTCATGTTTTTGTTGATCATATCTGCTTTTTTGACAACCTATATTAGAGAACATTACAACAGACACATTCACTTTTTTTTCTTACAAAGCATTCTCAGGTTTCAAAGTTGCCATTACAAAAGCATCAAAAGAGATCAAATATATAGATGCCATTTGGATCTCACAACATCACCAGGAAACTCTGTCAGGAAAATAGTGAAGATAGGGCAAAAAACTATCTTCAAGACAGAACTTCTTACCTTGGGATTTAATGGCAAAAATATCACATCCTTTTGGGAAGAAAGAAGAATTAAACAAGTGGTCCTGACTATCCTACATGTTAGTATAAAAAAGTCTGTACTGCTACTGTTATAACAAAGCCAGAAAGAAATTAATGGTCACAATAAGCCCCAAGATAACCAGGAACCTAGGCACAGAATAATAATTGCAGATAAATTCCTTTTTTACTTCTGATTCTTTGATAGATGGGAATAGAATCAGAAAGAGGGAGACTGTTGGAAGTTTGAGAAAAAGAAGAAAAGTCAGCAAGAACGATTAGAATTACTGAAATTTAGCAGTACCAATTGCTGTCCTATAGAAAACAACTAAGTATTCTTTTCAAATTTCAAGGTAATTGGTATAGAAATAAAATACAACCTACATTAAAGCAACATTACATGTATACTGCTTTTTTCTATGTAATAGCAAAACTAAGTGAATGTTTAATGTCAAACAAAATAAATAAAAATAGGTAATATACTTCCCTATACTGTTCAGCCCTTTTTTTAATGGATTACTACTCTACCGCTAACCTCCGTTTCTGCCCTTTCTGTTACACTGCAGTATGCACAAACTCATTAGCTAATAGGTTCTCCATCTCCTCGGTCTGAAGGGATACCAGCTGCTTTGCTTCATTCTTCAGGTAGCTACTCCTTTTCTCAGCCAGCCTTTTCAGATCCCCACTGCTCTTCCTCTTCCATGCAAAACCCTCTATGCTTTCAAGATTCATAATATCTGGCAAAAATCTTCCACCTTTCATTAATGCTATCATTTCTTTCACTACTTCACATATTGCAGTTTTATGCATATGAAGCATTTTTGTTATTTTTATTTATTTATTTTTTTTGGGGGGGTGCATGGTCCAGGAATCAAACCTGGGTCTCCCTCATGGAAGCATTCTACCACTGAACCACCCATGCACCCCTGAATCATTTTTGATACCCCAAATACTGACACCATAGTCACTAAATTCAAGGTCTACGTACACAACCTTTCAAATACTCTAGCAGTCTGTTTATTTCTTTCATTTATACAATTAATTTTCATAATAAAACCAGGAAACTCGACTTCATTTCTATCTGTGACTCCTCTGAAATCCTTAATATCAATAAACAGGTCAATGACCAAAATGGCCCTTTTAGCTCACTGAGGCCTCCCACCCTCTGAAACCTCCGTTTTCTCTTGGACTAGAAAACTTCCACGTCCTTAGACTGCCGTTATCGACCAGAACATAACTGTTGATGGCATGAAGAATTTTATTACTAACTCCCTAACCTCCTTGCCTCTTTGCTCCTTTGCTCATCCACTAGATCTCCTTTTCAAATCCCAAACACAAATCAATCACATAATCTGCTTTCTCATCTTTTTAATTTTCAGTTCCTATTTTTATCAGTTATACATATACATCAGTTAAAGAGTCAAATATCCCTATAAGATTTGTTATGCAAAACAATTCAGCTCAGCTTTCACCCCACTTCATTTCTACCAAAAGCAATCATTTTTACTTCTTTTGACTGATGATTCCAGTAGTTATCTCCATATACAGCAGTCAGTTTTTGCTGAATAACAAATAAGCACAAAAATCTCAGTGGCATATAGCAATAAACTTTTATTTCTCACTCACACTGCTGCAGGATGGGAGATGACTGTCAAGCTGCAGGGCTGTGGGGTGCCAGTAGCAACTCTGACTGGTGTTGCATTTTTCTCCTGCCATCCCTATTCAAAGTGTTGCACTTTTCTCCTGCCATCCCTACTCAAAGTGTTGCACTTTTCTCCCACCATCCCCTCCCTCCCCACACCTCCCCCCTTCCCTATCCACCCCCCCACCCCCAGACTAGAGAACAGCAACTAACCAGGGTATGCTTTCCTTACGGTAATACTAGAAGCACAAGAAAACAAGCCCAACAGCACAACCACATTTGAACTCTCTGCTTACATCACATCTGATAAAATTGCAATGTCTAAAGCAAGTCAGGTGGCTAAATCCAGAGTCAAGAAGCAGGAAAATATACTCAACTCACCATGAGGCCATGGCAAGTGTGTGGAAGTATGATACTATTTCAGAGGACTGAAGAACTGGGATCAATAATTTATCATATCACACCATAGCTCAAAATAGCAAGCTAGTGATGCTAGCCTCTTGATTTTTCCGATTTAGGCATTATGTATAGAAGATAAGAAGTTAGGTCCTTTCTCCTCTCCACCTCACCACAACACATGCTAACACTTTCCATTCCCCATCACTCCAATACCACAATTTTGAGTAGATCAATATTAACATTGACTATGTAAAGGCTACTCTTTGTTTTCCTTGGAATTAGAAATTATCTTTTATGTGTTTAGTTTTTCTATATACTTATGACTCATTCAACTCCAAACACTTTGCTATTTATCTAAATCTACTCTCAAGATGTTTGCATACAAGGCATTTCTCCAATTTCTTATTTCTGAAATATGTAACTCTAGAGTTTCCTGACCTCTTCCAATATGGGCTGGTTGCTCACTCTGCTAGACATCCTAAGCTATCATCCTAAGAACTCCCTATACCATAAACCTGGTGCTTCTCCTCAACCCTGTCGTGGTTCTCCTATCTCCTGTTTCCCATTACATCTTCTTTCGTAACTGAGCCCTCATTTTTGAGCAACAAATTCTAAAACAGCTTTCTTAGAAACGGGTCATAAATTTAATAGTCGTTATTATCTGATTGTGATATTACTTTTCAGCTGCTTTGTGTTTGCCACACGCCAGATTAAAGTGAGAAAGGAACTAGCCAATGTGACAGAAGTAAAAATTATTTTATACAAAATAATAGTATTTTGTAAAATTTTCTATTAGTGATACAAATATTTAAACTATCAAAATATTTAGGTATAAGTTGAGATGATAAATTCATTCATTTTCTTCTCTAGTTGAGCTTACTTTTCTTAGCATTTGAAATGATAGGCATATCTGAGTTTATGTGATGGTTATGAATATAAAGGCATGAACCAGAAAGAAGCATCTAATTTACTTTTTATTTAAGTATTTCCACTCAACTCAGAGTGCTTTCAGCAGTTTAAGCATGTTTGCTTTTAAGGAGAGCTTTTTGAAACAGCGTTTTTCCTAGTGTTCTTTACAGCTGCTTCCACATTAAAGTTGGAGCAATCAACTGAATAGCCATGTTCAGCACTGTACCTCAATCCTACGCACAAAGGAGACGATCCACAAAAATTTACCAAACAAATGAACTCCTGTGTTCATTTCAACAACTGATACTGACTGATTACTAACAGTCGAAGAAAAAGCAAAAAAATCTTGGGAACATATAAAGCAAGAAACAATTTCAATGGGGTGGGTCTGAGAGATTAGGAAAAGGTTGACTGGGATCTAAGATGGACCTTAATACATTAAGACAGGTGGAGTAGGGCAGAGAATAGTGTAAGAGAATCACTTAAGGAAGAACGAGCAACAAAAATAAGTTTAGAGGCAAGAAACACACAAGAACTAGTGAGTTGTCTGGAGTGGCGAGGTCATGGGAAATGCAGAAATTAAGAGCCATAACATGGAGTATGCCAGTGTTGTAAAAGAGTTTGGACTTCAATTTGCATGTCATAGTCTACATAATGGATTAAAAAAATAAAGACTGTTTCCAGTTAAGGGCTCCAATAGGCTAGGTATGGAAATTAAGGCCTAATAACCTCAAAAACATCATGGTAAATGGATAAAAGGCAGATGCAAATACCGCACATTATATGATCCCATTTATATGAGATGTCCAGAAAAGGCAAACTTATAAAGACAAAAAGTAGACTGATGGCTACATAAAGCTGGGGATGGTGAGGGAAAGGCATAGCAGGTAGATCAAGAGGAATCTTTCTGGGGTGATGGAAATGTTCTACAACTGGACTGAGGTGAGTCACACAAGCCTTCAGTTTACTAAAAACGATTGAATTGTACCTTTAAAAAGAAAGGAAGAGGGCGGGCCACGGTGGCTCAGCAGGTAAGAACGCTTGCCTGCTGTGCCCAAGGACCCAGGTTCGATTCCTGGTGCCTGCCCATGTAAAAAAAAAAAAGAAAGGAAGAAAGGGGAAAAATGAAGATCCGTATTTAGGCAGAGACCTGGAATGGAAAAGAAAGGGTAAAAAGAATGAATACGAGAGAGATTACAGAGACAGAATTGACAGGACTAATTTAGAGATAGCATATATAGATGAAGTAGGAGAAAGTTAAAATAGCTTAGGCTTTCAGCCCAAACAATAGTCAGTGGTGTCATTAAACCAGGAAAGGGTATACAGAAAGCTCAGAGTTTGGTGGAGAGGATTATTAAGTTAAGCAAGTACAATTTGCATGTGCTGGCTAGACATTCACATGGCAATGTCCATCAGGAAGTTGAATTTGCACCGACTGCTGGCTTCTCCTTTCCTTCATCACCTTCTCTAGGTCTGAAATGAGAGTAACCAGAAACCGTGGGGGTAGAAGACAACCAAGAGAAGGCAGAAGAGCTTCAAATACACTAAAGCTCTTGACTGTTTTCAGAATGATGTATACTGCTGCAAGGCTAGAGGATTGATTCAGAACATATTTCAGTTTCATCGTATCACTCTCAGTCCTAGTAAAGGCCTAATTGTTAAAAAGGATTCAGAAGATTTTCAAATGATTACCTAACAGCATTCAAACATTTCATAACAGACAACAGAAAACGGTGCCGCTCTACAGCCAGTTATTACATTAGTAAAATTCTTCACTAGGAGGTCAAACTTGAAAAGTCTAAAACTAAGCACCCTTCTGTGGTTGAAGAATTTTAGCAATTCTCTTTGTCAAAGCATACAAACATCAAACATCAAAGGACCAGCTACTTTAAAAACTTTCCGGATTCAGAAACCTGAGTAAAGTCTGGGTTATTCTACGAGCCAGGGCTTTGGCTTTAGCTCCTTGCACCGGGGCGGATGAAACCACAATCTCCTTGGCCCCAGTTTCCCCATCGGCTCTGCCAAGCCACAGACAGGGCGGAGTTCTGCTCTTCTCGCCGGGCAGTTCTGGAGGCTCCTAAGCATCCGAGAGGTGGGGAGGAGGGCGGAGCCCAGGCGAGACACCGACGTGCCCCGCTGAAGTCACCCCAAGGAGAGAGGGCCTGCCCAGGTCAGGTTCAGGAAGGGCGGAAGGGTCGGACCCTAGCCCTCCGCCCGGGCTGCCTTCCTACCTTCACCGCGTACAACTTGCCGCCTTTCTGCCCCAGGTACACTTTCCCGAAGGCGCCCCGGCTAATGGGCTTCACGATGGTGAATTCCTCAATGGAGGGCGGCCTCGGCACCGGGAACCGATTCGCACCCTGCCCTGTAGCCGCGCCTCCGCCGCTCTCCTTCTCGCTCCCGGCGGGGGGCTCCATCGCCCGCCGGCTCAGGCTGGAACCCACAGCCTCCGCCTCGCCCAGACCGAGCCGCAGCTCCCGCCAACTGGGTTCAAAGCGGAGCTCCGCCCCCCCGACCGTGACGTAGCCACGCCGCCGCACGGCTCCGCCCCCACGCAGACAGGGCTGCTGGGCGTGCCTTGAGTTTCCCCGCGTGTCCTCCAGGGCCGTGTACCCGGTTCACTTCGTTTGTTCTGGGCGGTGGGGGGCGGGGGGAAGGCACAAAGGGTCCTTGGCAGACGGGAAAAGGGTCCATGGGGGTTTGAGTCTGGGTCTCAGTTGTGGGATTTGAGGAGATTTCTCCCTGGCTCCAAACGAGGCTGGTGGGACCCTTGCCCTCGTCCCAGTCAAGGCCTACTATTTTCCCCCATACCCTTTCCTCACGAGAAATATCGACGCGTTCGGGACACTGAGGGCAGGGATTGGCGGGGATTGAGGCTTGGAAATTTGCAGTAGTCCCGGAATGTGGAGAAACTGGAATAGCAGGAGGCGGGCGCAGTCCCTGTAGCCTGACTGAAACACATTAGGACCAGGAGGAAGGATTTACTACCGGGTAGATAAAGCGTACCGAATTGTAGCGCAAGGCCCTGTCGGGACGGGATGGTAAACTGGGAGATTTGACAGGAAAGCTGTAGAAAATCTGAGGGGGAAGTGCAACAAGGTGGATGCCATTACTCCTTGTAAACAAACACTTCCACGGCCAGAGAGTTTAGGGATCCAGCACGCATGGTATTCGATGTGAACACCCATTGGCTGGGGACTAAGAAGCCCAGGCAGCGTCCCGTAGACGTCGGTGGCCGGGGCGGGGCGCGCTCTGCCCAGGAAGTACTGTTGCTCCAGGGTCTCGTCTTCCGGGGCACATTCGTCTTTCGTTGCAGCGGCTGAGAGCAGAAGAGGCCATTTTCCGTCTCGGAAGGGGTTCCGGGGAGTGAAAAGAAGAAAGAGAAAGGGCGCAGCGCCTCCCCGCCGGGCGGTGGACCAGAGGGGCAGTTTCGGCAGGCGGGAGAGGTCGCTGAGGGCCCGAAGGAGATGTTTTCACTGTCGACCACGGTCCAGCCCCAGGTGAGTCAGGCATCGGCGACTTTGCTTCGGCCCTGGGCGCTGAGGCTTGCCAGTTGCGTTTCGTGGAATCAGTTTCCCGGAAGGGGCTGTAGGAGGGAAGCGACGCAGGGAGTCGGGTCTGATACTTAATAAAGGCTTAACGGTGAGGCTGTTGGGGGCAGAGAAGTGATGTGAACGTGATGGCTCGTCGAGCCAGTTGGGTGTAATTCTTGCGTGCGAATCTGCCTGGCATTGTTTATTGTCGGACATTCAGGGGTGGGGATGGGAGTGGGGAATGGCTTTGCCTTAGTTGTGAAGAGATTATCTGCATGTAACAGAGCAGAACTTTAGCATTTACAACCCCGGTACCTTACTTTTTCTTTCTCTTTAATGGAATGCCGCCCAAACCTGCTGTTACTGTATTTGGAAACCTACCACAAATGCATTTTTTTTTGGTTTTGACCAGAAATGGCTATGACTAACATATACATTTTCAAGGCGTTGCCTATTTGCAGCTAAAGTTTTGGATTTAAACCTCCTCCTATCTTTTTGTGTAGGGCAGAGAAAAGTCAATCGAAGGGTTTTTGACTAACACCTTCTTTCATGTGATAATCACTTGTGATAATGTTTTTTTCCTTGTTTATTAAAGTTATGAAATAGTTTGCAAATAAACGATTTTTGAGAACATTCAGGTGTTTTTTTGATGTTTTTTAAAAAATTGACACTCTTAGTTTCTTGGGTTAAGCATATAATTTGTATTCCTTTGTGTAACCCGTTTCCCTTTTATTGTTTGCTACTACTGGCTGGATATAGGAAATGGATTGTTGTAAGGCATCAGTTATGTGCCAGGTAAACCAAGCAAGTGTGGGGTCTTTTTTAATGGAAATATGAAGTAAAAGATGAGTAAGAGGTAGCCAGGGGCAAAGGGGAAAGGAAGCAAACAGTCATCCTAGCAGAAGGAATATTTGTGTGGGCGCCCAGATAGGAAAAAGCTGAGCAAAAATAATGCCAGCCCTGTTAGAGCGAGATGATTTAAAGGGAACAGTGGCAGAAACGAGGTTGCAAAGAACCTTAAGGCAGATTGTATAGGGAAGGGAGTTAGTTTCAGGTTTTTTGTTAAGGGAGTTTGGGTTTTATTTCAAGTACACTGGTTCCCATTGTAGACTTTTTTAAGCAGAGGAGTAACATGATCAGAATTACATTTTTAATGGATTGCCTTATCTTCTTGCTGTGTGAAGAAGAATATGGTGGCCTGGGGTAGGACAGGAGTGGAAGTATTAGTTAAAATACACTAATCCAGAAGAAGGATGATGCTTGTAGTAAAGTGAGTAGTTATTAAAAGAAAGGGATGAGATTTTATTTTGAAGAAAGATAAGAGAATTTCACTAGTAATGGGATGTGAGGGCTGATGGAGAGAGATGTTTCTGGTGTAATTTGCTGGAAGCATGGAGGTACTATTTCTGATGATGTCTACAAGAGTCAGCAGTTTTTGAAAAAAATCTGACTTGGTCTTTTGAATACAACGTGAAACTTTTTGAAACTAAACTCCTTGCCTTAGTTTATGTCAGGAAGGCCTGATTCTAGGAGAATTTAGCATAACCTGGATGAAGAGTTAGTAGTTTGTGATGTTGGTGAAAGTAGTGCGGGAATTTTATATACTACAGACAGTCTGTACTGGGCTAAAATACAGAACCCTTAGGCATTTTATACTGTAAAAAATCGTTAACACATTTGGAATTTTTGGTTGCTTTACTTGGTAGAATATTCTTGAATTTGAATTGTAAAGTTAGGGAAGGGACAGTAGATGAACTTTTTCATTGATAAGAGATCATAACATCTTTTAGCCATTTAAATCTGTTTTTTGAGTGAAAAAAGTTATAACCAACTAAAATAGACTTCTTATTCAAAGGAATAGAAAATATGTATCTTTATTTTAAGAGTATACTGTTTTTGTTTAAAAATAATAAATGCTCTTCAATAAAAATGTTAAAAATGCAGAAAAATGTAAGAAAAATAAAGATCAACCACAATCTCATTATCCAGAGATAGTCACATTTTAGAATAATTCACTTATACTTTTTTCTCCATACGATGTGTGTACATACTTATAAAAGGTGTATAGTATTACAGCCTGCCATTTTCATTTAGCAATATAATTTGAATTTATCTTCATACCAATAATTATGGAATGAGAAGTCTTTAACAATGTGTAGTCTAGAGTCAGATTCTCTGGGTTAGATTTCTTGCTCCTACACTTGAGCTGTGACCTTGGTCGTGCCACCATACCTATCTAAATCCTCACTATCTTCATCCGTTAAATAGAGATTTTCATAGGAACTAACTGATATGGCTGTTAAGGGAATTAAATGAAATAATATAAGTAAAGCACATAGTATAAAACCTGGCATATAGTAAGTACCCATTAAATTTATTCAGTCAAAAAATGTGTGCCAGGCACTGTTGTTGGTGGACTTGGATACAGTATTGAATAAAATAGATTTTAAAAACATCCCTTGTCCACATGTAGCTTGCATTCTAGTGTGAGAGACAGATAATGAACAAGGTACAGGTGAATAAATAAATATATGAAGTGTGTTAGATAGTGAAAATGTCCAAGAAGGAAAAAAATAGGCAGAAAAGGGGTATAAGAAATTTTTTTTAGAGAAAGTTTCCTGAAATTTTAGATAGTGCTGGCAAGGGAAGGGCTTATGAGAGGATTTTTGAGTTAAGAACTAAGAAAGTTAGAAAGCAAGCTCTGTTAACTACATAAGCAGGAGTAAATAGCAGATGCAAAAGCCTTGAGGGGAGAAACTATGGGATGTGTCCCAGAAACAGCTAGGAGGCCAGTGGGGTGGGAACAGAGAGAAGAGGAACACAGCAGGAGATAAATCCTAAGAAGTAATAAGAGCTAGGTCATGTGAGGCTTCATAGGTGACAGTTGTTAGGACCTTAGCTTTTACTCTGGGAGAGAAGGGTAACCATTGGAAGGTTTTTGAGTGGAGGAATGATATGATCTGCCATTGGTTTTTTTTTTCTTTCTTTCTTTCTTTTTTTTTTTTTTTTGACATGGGCAGGCACCGGGAATCGAACCCGGGTCCTCTGGCTTGGCAGGCAAGCATTCTTGCCTGCTGAGCCACCGTGGCCCGCCCTGCCATTGGTTTTAGTGGGATCATTTTAATGCTGTGCTGAGAATACATTGCAACTGACAAGGGCAGATGTAGGGAGAGTAGTTTGAAGGCTATTACAAAAAAAAAAGCTAGTGGCTTAGAACAAGATAATGGCAGTGGGGATGTTGAGAAGTAGTGAAATTCTGGATTTATGCTTACTATTATTATTTTACAAATGATTGTGAAGTATTTTATTTTGTGGTGCTATCATCGTTATTTTAGGTTCTCACCTAATAGTGGGTATTTCTAGCTTTCCACCATTATAAAAATGCTTTGATGAAAATTATTGTTTTTGCATGTGCAAGCATCTGTAAGATTACTTCCTTAGACTAAATTCTTAAGAAGTTGGATTGCTGGGATAACGAAATGTTTATGTTTTTAGTATTTTTTATTTATATAGTAAAAATAATATCCAGAAAATCTATACCAGTTTTCTTACCACCAGCAGTCAATTAGAATAGATGCAGTTTGCTGTACAGTATATGTTTAAATTTTTAAACATCCCAAAAACTGATGAGAAAAATAAGATTTTCTCTTTTTATTAAAAAAAAAAACACATCAGTTTGAACTTTTATCTTTTTCTAGGTTACAGTTCCTCTGAGTCATCTCATCAGTGCCTTCCATTCACCAAAAAACATATCTATCTCTGTCACTGCATCAGTCCCTCAAAACCAGCATCGAGATGTAGTTCCTGAACATGAAGCGCCCAACAGTGAGGTAAGAGTTTTCACTTGGATTGTGTGAGAGAGCCTTTTTGATTCAGAAATTTTTAATCATGTTAATTAAGTATATATATATATATTTTTCAGCATTTATAATGAGATAATTTCTGCTTTCAGCTTTTATTGTGCAAAGAAAAATTTCTGGTTTGTTGTTTAATCATAAATGTTACGTATGGTACTATATTTGGTATTCACCTTCTGATTATTCTTTTTGTGATACATTCTAGCTATTTTTTTGTGCTCCTCCAACAGTTAGCGATGAACCCATAGATAACTCACCGCAATTGCCTCCCAAGTTTTGAGAAAGATAGAATGGTAAGGAACTCTCAGTGTAGTTAAGCAACTGGATATAGGTACCTGAAAGTAAAGTATATAAGCTGTGAAACTGTACTTTCAGTATGCATAGAATTATAAAATCAGTGTTGCCTAGGATATAGGAAATTTTAGACTTAGGAACCTTTATGTTTAAAAGGCTTATTAATAAGGTAGTTTGGTAGCTCAAAATATATTTTTTTAAATAGAAAATGTAATCTGTAGTTAAGTTTTTCTAAAGCCTCTTTAGCTCATAAGTGGTTTATAATCTTAGCCCTGATATCAGGGTCTTAGGGCATAGAATACCAGAGGAGGAACTGAAAGAGTTTACTTTTTGGGAGGTTGTAGGATCAGTCTTCGACAAAAATTTTAATTACATGAAAAGTTTGCCTTTGTCATCTTTATACTTTCCTTTTGTAGTATTTGCTCAGTTCCCATTGCCTTTCTACCATCCTCACACACTGTTCCCATATTATAATCTAAGAGAGACTTCCTACTGCAAATACTACCTGTATCAGAATTTAGAAGTTTTGGAAAATATCCATGTAGATGGAAGAAAAAAATCATCTTGTGATCCCATTTCCCAGAAAAAATGCCATCAACATTTTGATGTTTATATTTCATGTCTTTTTTTCTCTTATGCTCTATTTTTTTAGATTCTGCTTTGTTCATTTAATAATGTTGTGAGCCTCTTGTGCTGCTGTTCATTTTCTGTATTTTTAATGACTTCTAAGTATTCCATTGTTTGATGGTCCCATAAATTTATTTAACTAAGTTCCATGGTTTGATATTGTTTCCAGTTTTTTTGTTGCTATAAAAAGCCCCATTGTCATTATCCTTGTTGCTAAATCTTTTATTATTTCATTATGCAAAATTGCTGGGTCATTGGTGTCATAATTTTTAGGATTTCAAAAATAGTAACTTGGGATACTGTGGTCTCAGATACAGAATTGGTGTTCTTAATTTGATATATTCTCTTTTTGCTTTTCTTTATTTGGTGCCCTTTGTTGTTTCACAAAATTTTTATTCTCCTTCATCATTTTACAATTCTGCTTTGACCTCCTTTGCTATGTTGTAACTTCCTTGCTTTCATTAACTCTTGCTAGTTCAAGCACCTGCCCCTCAAAAAGCAAGCAAAACCTTCCTTTCAGATTCTGTTAAGCTACTCAACTTCTTTTTTCTGTGCTTCCAGACTTTCTTGAAGGTGTTGCATGAATTTATATCTGTATTTGCAAAACTTATTCATAGCACATCTCATCGTAATTTGGCTCTTGCTTTTTCATTTTGCAAACTTGTTTTGTTAAAGTCAGTGTTGACTTCCTTAGTGATTACCACAGGCTTTCCTCCATCCCTGAGGTTTTTTTAAATCCACATCTTTTTAACTTTTCCTAAGTGTTATACCTAGCTACTTTCAAAATATCCCTTCAATTACCAGATACTACTTTTGTGATTTTTTTCTCTCTGTTTGATAGAGTTTTTCAATTGCCAATCCTTTAAATATTGAGTTTCCTATACATTTTATCCTTAATCTAATTTTCATTCTGTACATTCTCCTTAAGTTAAGTTATCCGTTTTTATATCTTTAGTTAACATCTATATACATCTATATTCTGATAACTCCAAAATATATCTTCAACTCTAAAGTCTCTTAAAGTTTTAGACTAGTTTATATAATGGTTTGTTAAAGATATCCATATGATTGATATGCTTCAGACACCTCAAATTTAAGATGTCGAAAACTCAGTAACTCCCACAAATTTCAGTTTTGTTTTGTTTTTTTTCTTTTTAATTTTTATTTTAAAGTGGCCTTGATCTCTCTGTGACAGTCTGGATCCAACTAGAAGAGAAAAACCACACAGTCATATAAACAGTGGAAGTTTAATGTAAAAAAAATTATTAACTATGACATGATTGGAGTAATAAGGCATTTGCTAGTTAAGAAGTAAGGAGAACTCTAAAAAATATATAAGATTTGATATTCAGTTTGGCAATTCCTTAAAAAGTTAAATAGTAGAATTACATATGACCTGGCAGTTCCACTCCTAGGTATATATATCTCAAAGAATTAAAAGCAAGGACTCAAAAAGATAATCTGTACACCAATGTTAATAGCGGCATTATTCACAATAGCCAAAAGGTGGAAACAACCCAAGTGTCCATTGACATATGAGCAGATAAACAAAATATGATAGATTAATGCAGTGGAATATTGTGAAGCCCATGAAAAGGATTGAAGTTCTGATACATTCTACAACTGGTAGAACCTTGAAAACATTATGCTGAGTGAAATAAGCCTAACACAAAAGGGAGAATACTGTATGATTCCACATATATGAATTACCTAGAATAAGCAAATTCACAGATATAGATAGACCACTAATGGTTGCCAGTGGTTGGAGGAAGTGGGGAAAGGGAAGTTAAAGGGGTAAGGAGTTTGTTTTGGGTGATACAAAAGTTGTAATACTGGAAAGTGGTGCTGGTAGCACACATTACAAAAGTAATTAATGCCACTGAATTGTACCCTTAAAAGTGATTAAAATGGCAAATTTTGTGTTATATGTGTTACCACAATCAACTAGCAGATTGAAGGAGTGGTTTATATTCCTAGAGCTGAGATAGAACACCCCAGAAGAGTTCCCTATTTCTGGGCCCAACTTGTTGGAGAATACATGACCTTGGGTCACTGAATGGCCAAGAAGTTAGTTACCTTAGTGCTATTCCAGCCAAGCTTGCTGGAAATCTAGGAAATGTGTTCCTAGAGTACCAAGGAGAACTGTTCATGGGGATGTGTCCTCATTGAAATGCTGCTGTAAAACTGTCCAGTAGGGAGGGGTTGTAGTACCAGGGGAAGCTGCTGGATGCTGGCCACTGTGCCTTGCAGGAGCCAGATGCTGGAGCAACCACACCAGAACCTGGAACAAAACCCCTTTCTGCCTCCAGTGTCTCTCTATTGCCCTCTAATGACAAAGCTTAATGTTGTGCCAGTTTAAAAAGGAAGATTATTTAAAGGGCCCAGGTATATTTTCAGAGAGTGAGCAAAAAGGGTAAGGTGAAACCAAGAGGCAATAAATCGATAACCAGCACTTCCATCCAGAACCCTTCTCTCTGTCTCAATCCCTGTGCCCTTCTGTATGTTCAGATGTCTGTCAGCTATGATTTGTTATTTCCGACCTTCTTAATCAGGATTTAGTTCAGGGTCTGACCTTCTCCCTCAACCAATCTGTCTTCTTGATCCACTCTTACATTTCTATAACGCAAAACTGATTGTAATATATTGCCCATAAAATGAAATTCAGACAAGGCTCTTCACAATTTGGCCACAGCCCATTGTTCTAGTCTCTTCTTCCTGCATTCAACTTTCTACTGCATCTCAAACTTACCAGGCCCTCTGATGTACTCCCCCCCAACCCCAGTTTTTTCTTTCATCTTTATATTAGATGTTACCCAAGAAGACCCTTATCTGACTTAGGAAACAGTTGCTCTGAGCTCCATGTTTCTTCACCACTATTATTGAATTTCTGAAATAGCAGTCACCACACCGTGTATTATCTTATTTGTTTCTTATTTCTCCTTGTGTTCCTCGGAACTGATACCCAGTAAGTTAGGGCAGAGATTCTCTTTCTTAGTTAAGAATGTGTGCGGTTCCTTTTTTTTTTTTTTTTAATTTTTGCGTGGGCGGGCACCAGGAATCGAACCCAGATCTCCAGTATGTCTGAAAGCTCTGCCTGCTGAGCCACTTGGCCTGCCCCTGCAATTCCTTTTTGAATTCTGTGAATTGTAAATAGACTTTTGGGTTCTTATTTCAAAAGATAACTTTTGAAAAACTGCTCTTGTTCAAAAGATAACTTTTGAAAAACTGCTCTTGAATTTTATAGTCCTGTTCCAATTATAATAATATGCTTTATTTTGCATGTTCACAAAAGCTCTGTTAAATATTTTACTTCATCAAGCATTTAGCTGTCTTTTACAGAGTACCATGATGATGCATGTTAGAATATGTAGATAATTAAGACTCACTCTCTTGATCCTTATTATCATCCTGAGAAAAAGGCAAGGCATACTTAATAGTCATTTTACTAATGAGGAAGTGAAGTCTAAGAATATGAGTGATTTGTCAATCCAGATGTATATAATCCAGAAATCTTTCATTGCATAAATCATAGTGAGCTGATGGCTTGTTCTGTTTATTTCTGCTCTTCTTCCTTGAAGTTTTAGCTGTTTCGGCCATAAATAAAATGTAATTGTTTCTTTGTCTTTGGTGTCTCCCTATCAGCTCTTGTGGACAAGAGAGTAACTCACTCCTGAACTGTAGTTATGTTAAAACTGTTTAAAGGTAGCTGCATTTTCTATCCTGATTTTTCACCCATTTTTTGTCTTTGTTCCGTTCCCTCCTAATTAGAAGTTAGATATGGGTAACTTGAAAACCTCTCAGTTTTGTGGAAGGATCTCAGCAGTGTAGCAATAGGAGGTCTCCTTTGGCAACAGTATGTACTTGCTTTATCTAGTAAGCTTTTAGTGACATGCTTCAGGGGCAGGAAGAAGC
>PVIY010036670.1:0-25261 GCA_004026745.1 Myrmecophaga tridactyla | reverse complement strand
GGTGGAAAGAGGAAAAGATTCAGCAAAAGGAAGTGTCTAGGTCTCAGAGGGGAGGAAAAGAGAGAGTGGGGGAAAGTCTTGAAGAGCCAAGAAAAGGAGAGAGAGAGAGAGAGAAGGAATGAGAGAGAGAAAAAGAGACAAGGACTTGGCTCCCATTGGACTCCTGCTTGACCCAGGGAGAAGCTCCTAGTCAGTCCCAAAGGTCGCTATCACAAGCAACCTTGAAACTCCTTGGATCTACATGACATGGAGATGGGGTTCCTGCCATCTCTGAGGAAGTAGCTAATGGCTCAGGGTGAACTGAGGTTATTTCCTGGAAATGCTGGAACAGAACTCCTAGACTCAAGAGAGAAAGAGAGAGTGAGAGACACGGGGAGAGAGCCAAGCCAGAAGAAAAATCGATAGCATATGGTCAAGCCTCCTGGTACTTACCAGTCCAGATGGTCAGAGAGAAGTGCCTCTTGGCTGGCTCACCAAAATATGTTGCCAGATTTCAGCTTCCTAGGTTCTTGGCCATGCTGTGAGAAATAATTCTAGGGCACAGCACAATGCAGAGTAAGAAGGCAGGAAATTTATTAAGAACACAGGTATGAGGACATGCAGACACTCTCACAAAAACAGAGATGACTAAGGCAAGAGGCTGGTACTATCCTTAATGAATATTACTACAAAAAGTAAAATGAAAGACTAATATCCAAATAGAGGAGCTGGCAAAGGGCATTAAAAACAAATTTGCAGAAGAATTAATATGAGAGACAAATAAGTATACTTTAAAAAATATCACCAGGGACGAAAAAATATAAATCAAAAGTAAGTGTCCATCTTGACTTGCAATGTTAGCAAACATATTTCAATGATAATATTCAATATATGTAAGTATATATTGCTTTTGGTCACATTGGTAAATTTCTATAGACTATGCATTTTATGCACCAATTTCCATATAGCAGAATTCTGGTTTTAGAATTTTATCAAAAACAATTTAGATACAAAAACATTTCATACAAGAATACTCATCTTAAATGAATATTCATATTTTAATAATAATATAGCTATATATACCACTTATTGGATGCTGAGGGCACTGTACTAAGCACTTTATTTATATTATTTAATTCAATTAAAAAACTGAGACCCAGGTATAAGCTGCAAAATGTAAGCAATAAATGGTGCATTGTCAGTAGAAAATTAAAAAACAATACGAACTGTCCAAAAGCTATCCTTTGTACTAGTGCCCTGTCAATTCCAAATAATTTCACTCATAGAATACTACTCCACAAAAATCTTTCATAAAAGTTGTAAATAATTGCTGTGATTACAATTTAATTTTAATAACATATGTTTGGTTTTAATTCAAAATTAGCACTTTATATTTTTCATTCTTTGATAAACATTTATTCTACATGAAGCTAATTTTGCATGCTTCTGATTATATAGCCAGTCCCCAACACACATTGACTCAGCTACAAGGATTTATTTAGAGAATAATTATCTAATGACTTAAAATTGTTTGAGGTCACTTCAACTGTAGGTTGAGGAGATACATATACCTTGGCTAATATACTAGATTTGAAATAAACCATAATAGCATAGTGATTGCAAAGAGAAAAGAGCAGAACATAAGTTACTACAGTTAGGTCATGTTTTTGGTGATCATTGGAAGTTTTGTTTTGCATTTAATTTTCTTTTATAAATTAAAGCATTTGATAGCCACTAGAATTCATACCAAAGAAACAAATATATGGACAGTATTGAAATTTCTGGAAGTTATTATAAAAATAGAATCTTCACGAGTGTTTGTCAAACTTATCTTTATATTTAAAACTTTTCCAAAGTATTTATATAACTATTCCTTTATTTGAAATAAAATTTTCAAGCTTAAAATATTTTTCAATCAATTTTGAGTAAAGGTAGATTGACAGGCTTACCTTTATAGTTGACTAAATATAAATATACAAAGAAAATCAATTTTGAAACAAAATAATTAATGAATTTGGAAAAACTGTCCTAAAATTATAATGTTATCACTTACAATACTCATTATGAAACAGCCAAATTAGTAGCTATAAGGTTTTATCCTTTATTCAAAAAAAATGTGAAAACACAAGTAATGATAAAGTATTAACATCCAACAGTTTCCTTTTTTTGTAGAGATATTTTTTAAATAATTTTATGGACATGATGATGTATATGAAGTTAAAGAAAATTTTCACTGTCTGCTTTTTTCCTGGACATTATGATTAGTCATCTTATTTGCTGATTATTACCGAAAATGATTTTTTTATATAGAGGGCAGGATATAAGAAGATGATCCTTTCCAGGTGTCACATATGTTAAGTATATTACTGCCTATTAAATCAAAGCATAGCTGAAGAAGTGAGAAGTTACACATTTGATCATCCAACTCATTATATAAAGATATATATATCTTACTTATTCAATCTCTGAACCTAATCTTTGAAACAGAATATTTTGTCCAGGTTTTTAAAATAAATTAATCTACATTTAACATATTCTTTAGGTATAGTGTGTTGAATTTTACTCTTATAAAATATAACAAGGGGATTTATTTCATTGTACTCATGTTGATGAAAGAAAAATCTGAAAAACTCCCTGAAATGATTTGGGGAGTTTCAAAGTAAATAAAAACAATGCAAAATAATTCAGGAGAAATAGGGATTTTCAATCTATTTGTTCTATCCCAAAGCATATTTTCAGCTACAGTAAAATAAATTAATAAGTAAACCATTGTGTTTTCTCCAAACATCTTTAGTGATTTATATGTTATATATATATGCTTATCTCATTCTCATTATAATCATTTTCTGTATTCAGAATGTCTGTACTACGTTACTTCTTTTCACCCTGTTGACTGAGTGTATTGATACTAGATGATATAGATTTAGTCATCATATTGACTGTGAATGAAAATCAAGTTAAGAAATGACTCAGCACCACCTATTCTCTTACATGTGGTCAAGTGTATTGGAGAATTCATTCTTCAAAGGTGATGGCCAAGGGCTTTGACAAAAGGGAATTGAATCATGGATGTTTTCCTCATTGTGGGTTGAATTTTAATTGAAGCTAGTGAAGATAACCACATTAGTCATTAGGAGCTTCCTAGGGTAGCGTATATCAAAAGAGGTAAATGATGTATGTTTTTCTATTTCTAAAGATACTTAGAGCATCATGACATGAAAATTAAGCTAAAATCTAGGAGTCTGAACTTTCAGCAATGGATATACTCTGTGTCATCACTTCTTTGTGACTAATTTTGACAGTGCAGAACTTTTTGAAACTATACACAGCTGATCCTGGAAAAAGCCCAAAGGCTCTTGAATCAAATGAAATTAAGCATCAAGACTGCTGGGAAGTAGCTGTGTCTTAATGTTTTAGATTAGAGAAGAGTAAAATGGAGGCTGAAACATGTTAAATGAATTGCTCAAGGCCACTCATTAAAAGCATCACTGGCCTTTCTGAAGTATTTTATCAGATGGAAGCCAGACTAATTCCATGATGTTATTATACCCATTGTGCTTAGCTGGTTAGTAAACACTTTCTTTTATCTAGAAAAATTGTAGAATTATTACTCTTTTCTTTTCCCTCTTGAGGGCATGAAGAGGGACAGAGGGGCACAAGTTTTTGCCATACAGTATTCAAAATGTCCAAAAACCACAGATCTTGTCTGGCTTTTCCTGATACCAGTAACATGTTTTCCAAATTAATGCACTAATGCTTATTGAAAATGCAATTCTACTAGATCAACAAGAAAAATTATTCAATTCTATTACTTTGGCTTCTCCCCCATCCCCTAGTATTTTGAAGCAACGTTAACTCTTTTCCCACAAGTCAGGGAATCTTTTCATTACTTTAAACCATAGGAGGAGAATCAGACCTGGTTAAATTTCCATGTTTCTCTTTAAGAGTGTATTTAGGTATTACAGTAAGTAACTTTTAATGATGCAATTTCTATAGAGCCTATTTTATGACTTAACAGGGATGCAGTATTGAGGTTTTATTCATGATAGCCTACTGTAAACAGAACTTGAACAGCATACCATCAAAAGGTTTTCTAGGATAAATTGATACAAGACTAGATCAAATATCTTGAACTCATTAGGAAATGTTTACATTAAATTTTGAAATTTGTCTTTAATTTAAGTGATTATGAAAACCAGTCATCTTAGTTTTTTTAAAAATTACTCTTCTTGAGACTTTGGAAGAGTTCCAAATAAGATATGTACAATAATTTAGATTTTTATAGTTTCATGTTTATACCACCCTGAGAAATATTTTTCAAAGTTTTGAATATCAGTCCAAATTAATAATGCCTGAGTAAGAGCATTCATGCCTGTTTGGAATATGTGCCCAAATAGAATTTAGAAAATTCTAATGATATATCATTTCTTTGGACTGATATACAGAACTCACTGCAACAGTATAAAAAAATGAAAGGGACAAGAACATTTTTTGTGTGTGGCAGTGTAGTGGCAAACCTACCTATCATTTCTAGCTTAAGTCTCAGAATAGAGAAGTATTAATTATTTCTCTCATACAGCAATGTAGGGTCAGAGATATTTGGGGATATTCCATTCTAAAATTTTACCATGATTTGCAAGAATCAAAAAATCTACTGCTATGCAACATTTTTGTATCTCTCTATCTCTGTAATGTATTACTTAGGGATATAGCAATTAAGCAGATGCATGCAAAACCATTTCCAGATATTTTAGGTTCACTGAATTACATTAGCACCCCAAGATTACCATTAAAGGCATTTTAGTAGAAAAATCTGCATGCAAAAATTAATATACCAGCAATTTTACTTATTATAATATATCAGACTTAATTCCTCCTCAGACTCCACTTATGGTTTGTGCTGTTGAAGATATTATTCTGTATTTAAGAAATGAGTTGCATTTAATTTTTTTAAAAATTCACACCATTTGTTCTTTCCAAAAAGTCACATGCATTAGCAAATTTTGTTTACATGAAAGAAATAAGAAAATTTTCTTCAAGCATAACTTAGTGGGACAAAATAATGTTTTAAAATATAATATAGTCCTAATTGATAAAAAATTTAAACTTAAAAATACTAAAATTATTTGTGCTATCTATTTTTGTACCATGTTGAAATGTTATGACATATAATATTAAGTTTTACTTTATGCACAAAATTTGAAGCATTGCAAAGTGTAAGAAAGTTGTCTTCAAGCATTCATCATTTAAATCTTGGTACATCAAGTGATTTATAAGCCATTTCTTAACTATGGCAATTTGTCAGGAAGTTTAGAGATTAGGCAGAAATAGCCTCAGCATTTGTTAGTATCCTGTGAACAGTATTTTGATCATTCATATGTTGAAACTTGTACGAGTGAATTTAGTGTCCCTTATTCTGCTTTTTAACAGACAGGTATATAATAATTGAAAGTATTTTATATACTTTAATTATGTCAAATAAGCATTTATAAAATACTCTTGGTAATACTAGTTCTAGTGCAGAAAAACCTGTCTCATAATCTATGACTCTGGAAAATGTATTGCACATCATAAATCACAAGGCCAGAGACAACGTGGACAAGCTGCAGTGCACACGTAGGAGAAAACATTTTGTAAAATATTAGAGATAATGACAAGAACATTGAAAAAGAAGTATTTAAACAGAATTTTTTAATCTTTATTTATTTATATGCTTCAAGACTTTATCTACCAACCACATAATAAACCCCAATTTGAAAATTAGACTCAAATAATACATTTTTTGCAACTATGGGAGGTCTACAAAAGTGCAAGCCTAACAAAAGATGCAACAGCCTTGTGTGTGTGTAAATAAACAATTTCTATACTCTATAGTATAGAAATTTCATCATTTTCCCATTTAAACATTCAAAATCTTTTAATGGTTGTCCATTATGCATCAGTTATTAGGTGAAGCCCTGAATTTGTTCAAAGACAAAAAAAAACCACTATTCCTATCATCATGAAGTTTATGATCAGTGATAAAGGCAGATAAGTATGAAGAAAAATACAATATAACAAAAAGGTACTATGTTACATATATACACAGGCATTTGTAGAAGGAAAATTTAATTCAGACCTAATAGGACTAGGGTAGAAATGGAAGAAGCAGAGATGATAGAAATGTTACAAAAAGAACAACTGATTTGAGCTCTGTAATGTGAGTAGGAGATAGAGAAGCAGTGATGGGTAGTGTAAATAGATGACAGAAGTTCCAGACAATTATGGACAAGAAGGAAAAAAGAGTGAGTATTTGGGGAAGTGGGAAATACAGAAACTTAGGTAACAAAGAGAGAGATAATTGACAGTGGGTGAACTATCCTTTTTACTTCTTTAATTCTATTGTAATTAATTATACATCAATAAAGTTGCTTAAAAATATAGAGCACAGATGAAGGAGGCTTTACAGGTGACTCCCCCCACCAGAAAAAAACAATGGGCAAAAAGGATTGGAAATGAATAGGTGGTAACACCAGAACCAGACTGTAGAAAATACACAGGGATGCTGGATGAAGTGAAAGGCTGCTGCTATTTCAGCCTTTGTAACAGAAAGACCAAACCAGCAATTAGCCCCCATTCCTCAGTCCTCTGTATTGGCTGTGGCTATGGTGGCTGCTCCAGAATCATGACCTGGATTCTTGTAATGGCTGACTGGGACCAGTGCAGGCAGGACATTGTTCTCAGAATTTAGGATTGAGGGTGCATGGGTGGTTCAGTGGTAGAATACTCGACTTCCAGGCGGGAGACCTGGGTTCAATTCCTGGACCATGCACATACAGAAAATTTAATTTAAAAAAATTTAGAATTGAAGGTTAATGTCAGAATGGAGATTCCCTAGGTGATCAGTGCTGACACAATCCCCTGTGTTAGCTCTCCAGGCAGCAATGGTTTCTGATCTCCCATCTACATCAGCCAGTAGGTAAAGAGCCAGTGATTTTTTTTTAATATTTTTATTGAAAAAACTTAATGTACGAACATTCTTAATACACAAACCTTCCAAACATGGTGTACAATCAGTGGCTCACAATGTCATCATATAGTTGTGTACTCATCACCAAGATTTTTTTTTTTTTGGACATTTGCATCACTCCAGCAAAAGAAATAAAAAAGTAAAAAGAAAAAACTCATACATACCATACCAGTGATTTTTCTTTAGTTATCTTTTATTTCTTCTTTGTGTAGGTGCTTTTTCATCTGGCAGATCCCTGAGGTCCCAGTGCAGAAACTGGCCTTGATTTTAGCAATCTCAGCAGCAATAGCTTTTGGGCCCACACCAGTTTCCACTAGGACATAAAGAGCCAGTATATCTTTTTAGCTTTGGTTTTCCTTCTTTTGTGGGTGGGTGTTCCTCAGTCTGATGAGTCACTATGAGCCAGAGCAAGTAGTAACCTTGGTTTTGATCTTCTGACCCCAGAAACTGACCTCACCAGTATCTATCACTATGTAAAGAGTCAGGGCACATTTTTTTTTTAATTTGTTTTTTCTTTTCTCTTGTTTGTGGTGTTTGGTTTGGTGGATCCTTGAGGGACAATCCTTGTTGCCAGCCTCAGTTTTGGCCCCCTTGGCTACAGTGACTTCAAGTACACCTACAGGAGATAGAGACAGTGCACCATTTTTTAATTTTTGATTTGGTTTTCCTTTTGTATTTTCTAGTTTGGAAGATCCCTTAGGGATCAGTGCAGATGCTGGCCTCAGTTTTGGCCTCAACAGCAGCAGATTCTGGCTTTGCACCAACATCCCACCAAGAGATTTAAAGAAGCAGTATACTCTATATTTAAGGGTATTTTGTCTGTTTGTTAATATTTCTTTTTACTTTTTAATCTTTCTCTCTCTGTTTCTTTCATCATTATTTTTTATTCTTGGCCTTGGCCTTGTAGAATGAGGTGTGGGAAAATTAGATATCCAGAGTTATTATATCATAATACTCAGAATGTTCAGTTCTACACACACACACACACACACACACACACACACACACTCAAAATTAGATGCATACAAGGGGACAAGAAAATATGGTCTAGTTGCAGGAAAAATTATTTGATGAAAACTTGTTTTAGTTTCCCTAGGTTACTTAGAATGGATACCATGAAATGAGCTGATTTAAACAATAGGAACTTATTAGCTTACATTTTGTCATCATGGAAATACCCAAATCAAATAATCTTCAAAGTGATGTTTTCTTCCCAAAGACCAACTGCCAGTGATCCTTGGCTCTTCTGCCACATGGGAAGGCTCAGGGCTATGTCTGCTAGTCTTTCCCTTCTCTTCTGGGTTTCATTGCTTTCAGCCTCTTACTTCTGTGGCTCTCTCTCTCTCTGTATTCATTCTGTTCATAAAGACTCCAGTAATAGGATTGAAAAACTCATCCTGAATTAATTGAGACATACCTTACGGGCAGTAGGCTCATCAAAATGTCCTGCTTATAATAGGTCTACATCCAGTGGAAGGATTAGATTTAAGAATATATTTTTCTGGGGGTCATATATCTTCAATCCACCACAAAACTATTCTGCAGGATGCTTAGTTTTTGGACTTACTAATCAGAGATCTTAGATCAACTCTCTTAAATAAGATCAGTGAACTAAAGGTAAACAGGGACAAAGAACTAAAGGAAATAAGGGAAACAATGTATGAGAAAATGAGAATTGCAATATTATAAAGAAAGATTAAATGTAAATTCTGGAGCTGAAAAGTACAATCACTGAAATGAAATAGTCAATAGAGAAGTGCAACAGCAGATGGGAGAAGGCAGAAGTATTAGGGAACTTTGAGGAAAGACTATTGAAATTGTCCAGCATGAGAAATAGAAAGAAAAAAGTATTTTAAAAAGATAGCAAAACATCTGGGTCACTATCAAGTAAACCAATATAGCCATCATAGAAGTCTCAGAACGAAAAATATTCAAATAAATAGTTAATGAAAACTCCCAAATCTTATGAAAAATACAAATATACAAGTTCAAGACACGCAAAAAATGTCAAACAGCAAACAAAGTTCTACACTCATGGGAAGGACAAAGAAAGAATCCTGAAATAAGTAAGAGAGAAGCAATGCATCATATACAAGGAAACCCTAATAAAATAACACTCAATTTCTCGTTAGAAAAAAAGGAAGCCAAAGGGCAGTGGCACATATTTAAAAAGGAAAAAAACTGTTTTCCAAGAATATTTACAGCACAACTGGCCTTAAAATGAGGAAAAAATTAAGGCATTTCCAGATAAACAAAAGCTGAAGGAGTTCATACCTCTGGATCTGTCCTACAAGACATGCTAAAGGGAGTCTTTCATGATGAAAGGAAAGGTCATTGGACAATAACATGAAGATATATGAAGAAATAAAGACCTACAAATATAGGTAAATATATGAGTAAATATAGATGCCAGTATTAAAGCATGTTTCATTTGTAATGCTATCCTTTTATTCTTTTATACATTAAAATTTGAATGAATAAAAAACTAGTACAAACTCTTATCACTGGGCAATGTATAAAGATTAATCTGTGACAAAGGCAACATTAAGGGAGAATGGAAGCAACAGAGCATTTATACGCTATTGAAGATAAGTGGATATCAACATAAACTAAATTGTAACAAATTTAGAATGCTAAATATAATCCACATGGTAATCATAAAGAAAATAATTCCTAAATTTACACACACAAAAAATGAGAAGTGATTCAGAATAGCTGACTGTGAAAGATCATGTAAACAAAGGAAAAGAGGGAGAACAAGAAAATATAAAACTTACAAAACATAATTAACAAAATGGCAGAAATGCCTTGCCTTATCTGTAAGTACATTTTAATGTAAATGGATTAACTCTCCAATCAAAAGCAGAGATTGGCAGAATGGATAAAGATGCATGACCACACCATATGCTGTTTACAAAAGGCTTACCTAGGTCCAAAAATAAAAGTTTGAAAGGATAGAAAACAAAATATTCCATGAAAATAATAATCAAAGAAAGCTGAGTGTTTATACTAATATCAGATAAAATAGACCTTAAATCAAGAACTGTTATGAGAGATGAAGAAGGAAATTATGTGCAATAAAAGGGTCTATTCTATAAGGTATATAACAATCATAAATATATAAAATATGTATGAACCTAATAAGAGGGATTCAAAGTTTATGAAGAAAACACTGACAGAATTGATGAGAGAAACTATTTACAATAATAATTGGAAATTTCAGTAGAGCTCTTTCAATACTGGACAGAACATCTAGACAAAAGGTCAACAGAAAAATATTGGGCATGAACATTATAAGCCAACTAGATCTAACACAAATATATAGAACACTTCACACAAAACAAGGTACATATTCTTCTTGAGAGCATTTAGATTATTCCCCAGGATAAATGATATGCTATGCACATATATAGAGACAAACAAGTCTCAATAAATTTAAAAGTATTGAAATTATATGGAGTTCCTTCTCTGGTCACAATAAAGTTAGAAATCAATAACAGAAGGGAAACTGGAAAATTCTAAGCCATGTGGAAATTAAACAGCCAATAGGTAAAAGAAGAAATTACAATGGAAATTAGGAAATACTTAGAGAGATATTAAAGGTACAACACACAAAAACTTAGGGGATGCAGCAAAGTCAGTGCTCAATAGAAAATTGGTAGATATTGAAACCTATATTTAAAAAGAAGCAAGAGGGCAATGGTGGTGCAGTGGCATAGTTTTCACCTGCCATGCCAGAGACCCAGGTTTGCTTCCTGGTGCCTGCCCATGCAAAAAAAAAAAAAAGAAAAAAAGATAGATCCCAAATTTATAACCTAATTTTATCTCCTGAGAAGGTAGAAATAGTTTTGTAAAGTGAACTCAAAGTTAGTGGAAAGAAGGAAATAATTAAGACTAGAGTAGAGGTATATGAAATGGTCAAAAATACAATTGAGAGAATCAATAACAAATAAGTTGGTTCTTTGAATAAAGATTGACAAACCTTTAGCAATCCTGCCAAAAAATGAAAAATAATGCAAATAACTAAAATCAGAAATGAAAATTGTGATATCATTACTGATCTTAACTAAAATAGAAAGGATTATCAGAGAACACTATAAAAAAGTGCACACCAACAAAGTAGATAATCTGGAAAAAGTGGAAAAATTCTTAGAAATATGCAAATGACCTAAACTAACTCAAGAAGAATTAGAAAACCTCAACAAATGTATAATGAGTGCAGAGATGAAATCAATAATCAAAAAAACTTATCTCAAAGAAAATTCTAGGACAAGATGCTTTCAATGGTGAATTCTACCAAACTTGTTTTTCCTTTATTAGAAAAGTTGTGGATTTACAGAAAAATCACAATCATTTATAAAACACAGATTCTTATATACCATGCTATAATTAACAACTTTTTTTTTGGAGTGGGCAGGCACCAGGAAACAACTTTCATTTTATGGAACATTTATTACAATTGATGATAGTACATTTTTACAATTGTACTATTAACTATAGTCTATATTTAACTTAGAGTTCACAGTTTATTTATTGTAGGTCCATGAGGTTTTTTTAATCTGTTCTAAGGTGTATAGATTTAACATTCCCCCCTTTAATTACACTCAGATGTATATATTTCAGTCCTGTTAATTATTTCACAATGTTGTTCTACCAAACTTTTAATGAAGAATTATCACCAATCGTCCCCATTTTTTTCCAAAGATTCAAGAGGAGAGAACATTTCTTAATTGATTTGGAAGGCAACATTACCCTGATAACAAAACCTAATAAAGATATTACAAGTAAAGAACATTATAGACTAGATTTTCTTATGACCATAGATGCAAAAGTCCTCAACTAAATACTAGCAAATCAAATCCAATAGTACATAAAAAAATTATTCACTATGGCCAAATGAGGTTTACATAAAAAATTAAAGGGTGGTGAAACAGTCCTTCCTTGAAAGAAGCAACCCCTTCTGTATTAGCTAGGGTTCTCTGGAGAAACAGAGGCAGCAGGAAATATCCAGAGATATAAAATTTATAAAAGTGTCTCACATAACCATGGGAACATAGAGTCCAAAATCCGTAGGGCAGGCTGTGAAGCTGACAACTCCGATGAAGTGTCTGGATGAAGTTCACAGGAGAGTTTTGCCAGCAGAAGCAAGAAGAGAGACTGTGTCTTCTGAATCCTCCTTAAAAGCTTTCCAGTGATTAGATTGAACATCACTCATTACAGAAGACACTCTTCTTGGCTGATTACAAATGCAATCAGCTGTGGATGCAGCCAACATGATCATAATTAAATTCTATGAAATGTCTTCATAGCAACAGACATGCCAGAACTTGCCCAACCAGACAAACCACCTGGCCAAGTTGACACATGAGCCTGACCATGACAGCCCACCCCTTGTCAACTTGACAGTAATACATGTCACCTTTAACCATAGTTAATCTCTAAACAGAAAACAATAAAAGACGAATTTTTCTCCTCACATAACAATATTCAACTGTCCCATGTACAATCAGAAACAAATTAAATCCCCCCAGAATAAGGTGCAAGTCCTTGGGTAATATTCATTCTTAAACTTAATATCTTACAACTTAAGTACTATAACATGAACAAAACAGCACCACAGTCCTCGTTTCTGTAACTGATCCCATGGTTGAAGATCATATTTATCACTACCTTCTCCCACTACCCATTCCATGTTCCCTTTACCCTCAGCAAGCACCTCGGTTGGCCATGGTTCTTTGCCTGGTAGGGTGAACCAAAACTTCATTCCTGAAGTTTCAGAGCCATTGGTAGTCCTGCCTGGATTGGGTTGTTACAGTTTTCCATTGAGTTTAATCACAGGGCATGGTAGTGCTTAAAGATGTCCTAGGGGATCTCCTATATTCCAGGAAAACTCTTCTTTTCCTCCACTGTGTAGTTGCAGTCCTATTTCCACCTGATAATCAGGTCAATTACCCCAGCTAGTAAAGTAATCCTCTTCTTGTCTTGTTGATCCAGGGGCATGAGGAGCCCAAAGTGACCAGGTGGCAGCCTTAGATTCCAGTTCAATGGAATCATTGTTGTTTCTCCTGATGGAAGCACTCCCCTTCTGTAACTAAAACCTGTAAACTAGTAGAGCTCAGGGTCACAGGGACAGGAAGCAAATACTTTCCTAGTGGATAGCTAGGGGTAATAGTTAGTGGTGCCACTCCCGTTTCCACCCCTGGGTTCCTGGACCCATGGATCCTTACTATGGGAGAAACAGCACCATCCAGTGGATGCTGATTCAGAGCAGACACAATTCCTGGAGAAAATTACCCTGGCCCTGCAAGGTATTGCCACCTAGTTGACACCATAATTGATTTCAAAAGGCCATTCCAGGGCAGGCCATGGTGGTTCAGTGGCACAGTTCCCACCTGCCATGCTGGAGACCTGGATTTGATTCCCGGTGCATGCCCATGCAAAAAATAAGAAGCCATTCCACCATTCTATCAATCCAGCTGCTTCTGAATGATGGGGAACATGGTAAGACCAGAAAATTCCTCCATTCCTGCACTTTATTTGCTGTGAAGTGTGTTCTTTGATCAGAAGCAATGTTGTACAGAATACCATGATGATGGATAAGGCATTCTATAAGTCCATGGATGGTACTTTTGGCAGAAGCATTGCATGCAGGGAAAGCAAAACCACATCCATAGTATGTGTCTATTCCAGTTAGAACAAATTGCTGCCCCTTCCATGAATGGAGTGGTCCAATGTAATCAGCCTGCCACCATGTGGCCAGCTGTTCACCTCAGGGAATGGTGCCATATCAGGGGCTGAGTGTGGCTCTCTACTGCTGACAGATTGGACACTCAGCAGTGGCTGTAGCTAGGTCAGCCTTGGTGAGTGGAAGTCCAAGTTGCTGAGTCCATGCATAACCTCCATCTCTACCATCATGACCACGTTGTTCGTGAACCCATTGGGCAATGACAGGAGTTGCTGGGAAAAGAGGCTGACTGGTATTCACAGAATGGGTCATTTTCTCCACTTGATTATTAAAACCTTCCTCTGCTGAAGTCAGCCTTTGGTGCACATTCACATGGGATGCAAATATGTTCATGTTTTTAGCCCACTCAGAAAGGTCTATCCACATACCTTTTACCCAGACCTCCTTGTGACCAATTTTCCAATTACAGTCTTTCCAAGACCCTGACCATCCAGCCAAACCATTAGCAACAGCCCATGAGTCAGTATACAAACACACCTCTGGCCAGTTCTCCTTCCAAGCAAAATGAACAACCAGGTGCACTGCTTGAAGTTCTGCCCACTGGAAGGATTTCCCCTCACCACTGTCATTCAGTGACATCCTGGAAAGGGGTTGTAGTGCAGCAGCTGTCCACTTTTGGATGGTACCTACATATTGTGCAAAACCATCTGTAAACTAGGCCCAAGTTTTCTTTTCCTCAGTCAATTCAGTGTAAGGAACTCCTCAAGAGGCCGTAGCTCTGGTCAGGGAAAGAGAAGGTAATGTGGCAGGAGTGGAGACCATGGGCATTTGGGCCACTTCCT
Organism: Myrmecophaga tridactyla; assembly: GCA_004026745.1. NCBI lineage: Eukaryota > Metazoa > Chordata > Mammalia > Pilosa > Myrmecophagidae > Myrmecophaga > Myrmecophaga tridactyla. The sequence continues at coordinate 10,746 of PVIY010036670.1, read as the reverse complement.
CATGTAACTTGCTTCTGCCTACAGGACCTGCTCTGGCCCTATTTTGTATACACTATTTCCATTTTATGATGGAGTGCTGCTGTGCATGCCCAACTTTATGCTTTGGTGGTCAGACAACGCACAGCCCATTATGTGCAACTCAGGTCTCATGGTAACTTGGTGGCCCATGGTTAAGCATTTAGTCTCTACTAAGGCCCAATAGCAGGCCAAAAGCTGTTTCTCAAAAGGAGAATAGCTATCTGCAGCACATGGTAAGGTTTTACTCCAAAATCCTAAGAGTCTGCTTTGTGATTCTCTTATAGGGGCCTGCCAAAGGCTCCAGACAGCATCTCTATTTGCCACTGACACTTCCAACACTATTGGATCTGCTGGATCACATGGCCCAAGTAGCAGAGCACTTTGTACAGCAGCCTGGACCTATCGCAGAGCCTCCTCTTGCTCAGGTCCCCACTCAAAATCAGCAGCTTTTCTGATCACTCGATAATGGGCTGAAGTAGTGCACCCAAATGAGGAATATGTTGTTGGCAAAATCCAAAGACACCAGCTAGGCATTGTGTCTCTTTTTTGGTCACAGGAGGGGCCAGATGCAGCAACCTACACTTCACTTTAGAAGAGATATCTCGACATGCCCCACACCACTGATCATCTAGAAATTTCACTGAGGTAGAAGATCCCTGTATTTTTGTTGGATTTATCTCCCATCCTCTGACATTCAAATGCCTTCCCAACAAGTATAGAGTTTTTGCTACTTCTTGCCCACTAGGTTCAATCAACAGGATGTCATCAATATAATGGACCAGTGTGATGTCTTGTGGGAGAAAGAAACTATCAAGGTCCCTGCGGACAAGATTATGACATAGGGCTGGAGAGTTGATATACCCCTGAGGTAGGACAGTGAAAGTATATTGATGACCTTTCCAGCTGAAAGCAAACTGTTTCTGGTGGTCCTTACTAATAACTATTGAGAAAAAAGCATTTGCCAGATCAATAGCTGCATACCAGGTACCAGGGGATGTTATTGATTTGCTCAAACAATGGTACCACATCCAGAACAGCAGCTGCAATTGGAGTTACCACCTGGTTGAGCTTATGATAATCTACTGTCATCCCCCTAGACCCATCTGTTTTCTGCATGGGCCAAATAGGAGAGTTGAATGGGAAAGTGGTGGGAATCACCACCCCTGCATCCTTCAAGTCCTTAAGAGTGGCAGTAATCTCTGCAATCCTTCCAGGAATCTGGTATTGCTTCTGATTTACTATTTTTCTCAGTAAGGGCAGTTCTAGTGGCTTCCACTTAGCCTTTCCTACCATGATAACCCTCACTGCAAGAGTTAGAGAGCCAATGTGGGGATTCTGCCAGTTGCTCAGCATGTCTATTCTAGTTATGCATTCTGGAACTGGGGAAATAACTACAGAATGGTTCCAGGGACCCACTGGACCCACAGTGAGACAGACCTGAGGTAAAACTCCATCAATTACCTGACCTCCATAAGCCCCTACTTTGACTCATGGCCCAGAGTGACATTTTGGGTCCCCTGGAATTAATGTCACTTCTGAATCAGTGTCTAATAATTCCCAAAATATCTGGAAAAATGTCCTTTTCCCCAAAGCACAGTTACCCTGGTATTCTAGTTTGCTAGCTGCCAGAATGCAATATACCAGAAACGGAATGGCTTTTTAAATGGGGAATTTAATAGGTTTCTAATTTATAGTTCTAAGGCCGAGAAAATGTCCCAATTAAAACAAGTCTATAATATGTCCAATCAAAGGCATCCAGGGAAAGATACCTTGGTTCAAAAAGGCTGATGAAATTCAGGGTTTCTCTCTCAAGTGAGAAGGCACATGGTGAACACAGTCAGAGTTTCTCTCTCATCCATAAAGGCACATGGTGAATACGGTCAGGGTTCCTCTGTCATCTGGAAGGGCACATGGCAAACATGGCATCATCTGCTAGCTTCTTCTTCTGGCTTCCTGTTTCATGAAGCTCCCTGGGAAGTCTTTCCCTTATTCATCTCCAAAGGTTGCTGGCTGGTGGACTCTGCTTCTCATGGCTATGTCATCCTGCTCTGCTCCCTCTGAGTCTTTTTCATTCTCCAAAATATTTCCTGTTTTATAGGAATTCAGAAACTAATCAAGACACATCTGAATGGTTGGAGACATGTCACCTAATCCAATTTAACAACCACTCTTGATTGGGTTACATCTCCAGGGAGATGATCTAATTACAGATTCAAACATACAGTACTGAATATGGATTATTCTGCTTTTACAAAATGGGATTTTGATTAAAACATGGCTTTTTTAGGGGACATTCATCCTTTCAAACCAATACACCTGGTAAAACACTGTCGGTCTCCTTTGGGAAGGCTTGGAGGAAGATTAACAGCATAAATTTGTGGCAGTATAACAGGGTCCTCCCCCAAAGGGACCTGGCCTCCCCCTAATTCAAGGGACTCTGGGTCTATAAACTGTCTCAAATCTGGAAATTGATTAAGGGGCTGTGACTCTGTGTTTTTGTAATTCAAGTTAGACTTCTGTTCACTTGACCTAGAACTCTTGTTTATACAGCGCAAACAAGAATTTACTAGACTGCCAATCTGTTGTACTTCTAGGTACTCCATGATCTACTAGCCAATGCCGCAAGTCTCTGTGAGTCAGATTATTTTCATGCCTGCTTTGAATCTGCTGTCTGTTATGATTGCCATTCCACTTTTTATTGGCAATTAAGTGTTGCCACCTGGCTTCTGCCAACTTGGGATGCAGTCATCCCCATTGTGTTTAAGGATTCCATCTCAGTGACAGCTGTTACACAGTAATATCTGACCTACGGAGAAGTGCAACTACAGAGCTCTTCAGGGATGATGGCACTGGTGTCACAAACTTATTTCTCACAGTTCTGGTAAAAGGTGCATCCTCCAGACATTCCTGGGGTGTAAGAGCAGGCTTTTCCATGATAAATCCACTCTAACATTCCAATCTCCCTAAGCTTCTGGATCCCCTCATCTGCATTTTACCAGGGCAATTCTAGCATTTCAACCTCAGGTAATGTCAGGCACCTTTGATCCATATTTCAGCCAACCATCCAAGCAAATTTTTAATGCCTTTTCTAACCCCTTGAGCTATAACATTGAATGCAGAAGTTCTACTTAGTGGGCCCATATCAATAAATTCAGCTTGATCCAGCTTTATATTTCTCCTTCCATTATCCCACATCCTTAAAATCCATTGCCACACATATTCCCCTAATTTCTGTCTATATAAATTAGAAAACTCACACAGTTCTTTTGGAGTATAGTGTACCTCCTCATGGGTGATACTTTTTAGCTAACCTTTAGGGGTCTTTTGGGACTTTAGTCTACTTATAGGTCTGGAAGAAATGAGGGGTAGTGGGGGTGGGTCATAAAAGGAATTAGAAGTAACTTCCAAGCCATTTGCTTCAGGGCATTTATTCGCAGTTTTATCTGGTGAAACAAGATTAATCACTCTAGGGCTAATCCCTTAAAGTGAAGGTTGGGTGGCCAACTCCTTAGGGCAGGCTGGAGGTGGAGTGACTACATCCTCAGGGCAGACTATTACAGGGTTATCTAGAGAAAACTTGGCATGACCTAAGGTTTCAACTTCTCCACTGACATCATTATCAATCTATATGTCACCATTCCATTTTTTCAGGGTCCCATTTCTTTCTAATCAATTCCCTCACTTTAAAGGCAGACACCATCCAAGATTGAGAAAGTTTATGTTGCAAAGTTGCTACTCTAGCAATAAGATTCTGAGTCTGATTTTCAGAGATCTCAAGTCTACAGCTACAGGAAATAAGATTTTCCTTCGGGACACTCATAGAAACATTTGCATCTGTCAGATGGTGCATAAGCTTCTCATTTGAAGACTTAAGCCCATTCTTTTCACTTATTAATGTATATAGTGTATCTGCCAACAACCAGCCAACATCTCTGTACCTACTATTTCTACAAAACTCCATAAAGGTGTCAAAAACATTATCCCCCAGAGCCTGGCTCCATACACGCAAAGCATTAGAAGAATCCAAAGGTGATATTTTGACTCTCTTTTGCCAACTCACCCAATGGATTGCCAGTATGATAGTGATTATGGGAATCAGTATCCTTAGTGCCTTTGAGTCCAGTCAAAGTAGAAAAACAATCATAAAAACCCATTTTTAAGATTCTATTCTTAGGGACCACTCCTGGTACCAAGCTGTTTAAGATAAGGTTCTGTGGATAAACAGAATCAACAGGAAATATCAATAGATATAAAATTTATAAAAGTGTCTCACATAACCGTGGGAACATAGAGTCCAAAATCCATAGGGCAGGCTGTGAAGCTGATCACTCTGGTGAAGGGTCTAGAATAATTCCCAGGGAGAGGCTCGCCAGCCAAAGCAGGAATAGGGACTGTCTCTTCTGAATCCTCCTTAAAAGCCTTTTCCAGTGATTAGATTAAACATCATTGCATTTAGACACTCTTGTTGGCTGATTACAAATGCAATTAGTTGAGGATGCAGCCAACCTGATCATGATTTAATTCTATGAAATGTCCTTATATCAACAGATAGACCAGCACTTGCCCAACCAGGCAAACCATGTGGCCAAGTTGACACGTGAACCTGACCATGACACCAATTAAATAGAATGAAGAAAAAAAAGAAACACATGATTATCTCAATAGCTTCGTAAAAGATATTTGACAAAATTCAGCATGCTTTAGTGACAAAAACATCCAAAAACTCAAAATAGAAGGGAAATTTCTCAACATGACAAACACCTCTATGAAAGACCCACAGCTAACACCATTCTCATTAGTGAAAGATTTAAAGCTTTCTTCCTAAGATGAGGAAGAAGACAAGGATTCTCATTTTTACCACTGTTATTCAATATTGAAATAGGAATTCTAGCCAGAAAAATTAAACAAGAGTAAAAATTAAAAATATCCAATTGTAAAGAAATAAATAAAACCATCTCTATTTGCATACAACTTGATTTTATATGTGGAAAATCCAAAGAAGCCCAAAGAAAACTACTAGAGCTAATGAATAATTTCAGCAAAGTGGTAGAGTATGAAATCTACACTAAAATATCAATTGTGTTTCAGTACACTAGCAATGAATGATTCAAAGAGGAAATGAATACATCAATTCCATTTTTAAAAGCATCTAAAAGAATAAAATATACAGGAGTAAATTTAACCAAGGATATAAAAGACTTGCACATTGAAATTCCAAAGCACTGCCAAAAGAAATTAAAGACCTAAATAAATTGCAAGATATCTGTATTAGTCTGCATTCTCTAGGAAAATAGAACCAGCAGAGGATTTCTGTAAATATGAGATTTTATAAAAGGGTCTCATGCAACTTTGAGGATGACTGAGCCCATATTCCATCTGGCAACTTTGATGAGGTTCTTCAATGAATTCTCCAGAAGAGGGTGGCTGGCTGAAGTGGAGAGATTTTCTCTTCTGACTTCTCCTTTAAAACCTTCATTGAGTTAAATATCTCTCATTTTGAAGACACTATCCTTAGTGGATTATAGACATAATCAGTCATAGATGCAATCAACTTACTGACAATTTAAGCTCATGATATGCCCTCACAGTAATGGTTAGGCCAGTGTTTGCTTGACCAGACATTTGGGCAACATTACCTGGTTAAGTAGCCACATAAAACCTAACCATCACAGCATCCCAGGTTCATTGATTGAAAAATTTAATATTGTTAAGGTGTCAATATTGCTCAAAGCTATCTACAAATGCAATACAATCCCTCCCAAAGTGCCAGCAGCTTCTTTTGCAGAAATGTAAAAGCCAGTCTTCAAATTCATATTTAACTGCAGGGGGCCCTAAACAGGCAAAAAAAATTTTTGAAAAAGAATGAAGTTGGATGATTCACACTTCACAATTTCAAAATCAGTTATAAAGCTAATCAAATGAGTATGGTACTGGCATAAAAATAGACATATTGATCTATGAAGCAGAACTGAAAATCCAGAAAGGGTGCTAAGGACATATAAAGGGGAAACAACTGTCTCTTCAACAAATGATGTTGGGGAAATTAGATATACACATGCAAAAGAAGAAGGTTAGACCCCTACCTAACACTATATACAAAATCAACTCAAAATGGATCAAGAACATAAGTATAAAAGCCAAAAATATAAAATTCTTAGAAATGTGCATGGGGCAAATCTTCATGATCTGGAATTTGGTAATAGGTTCTAAGACACGACACCAAAAACATGAGTTACAAGAGAAACAATAGATAAATTCAACTTAGTAAAAGTTAAAACTTTTGTGCATCAAAGGACATTATGAAGAAAGTGAAAAGACAACCTAAAGAACAGAATAGTTGCAAACCATATAGTGGATGCTTAATATCTGGAATATATAAAGAACTGCTGCAACACAACAACAAAAAACAACCAACCCAATTAAAAATGAGAAAAGGACTTAAATAGACATTCTTCAAAGAAAATATATAAACATCCAATAAGCATAGATAAGATACTCCATATCATTAGCCATTAGGGAAATGTGAATTAAAATGACAATGAGATACCATGTCACCCCACAAAGATGGTTATTATTAAAGGATAAGAAAAACAGCAAGTGTTGGAAAGAATGTGGAGAAGTTGGAGTTCTAGGGCCTTGTTGCTGGAAATGTCAAATGATGGGAAGTTAAATATAGAATTACTGCTTGAGCTGGCAATTCCATTCCTAGGTATACATCCAAGAACGTAAAAACAGGTTCTCAAACAGGTACTTGTACACCAATGTTTATATCAGCACTATTCACAATAGCCAGAGAGGTAAGCAATCCAAGTGTCCATCATGAAATTAATCATTTTGCAAAATTTGGTTCATACACATAATGAAAATTTATTTGCCCATAAGGAAGAATGAAATTCTGAGACATGTTGCAACATGAAAGAAACTTGAAACCATTATGCTTAGTGAAATGTGAAATAAGCAAGATACATAAGGAAAAATGTTATGATGATGTCACTTATAAAAGAGGCCTATAAAAACCAAATTCTCTGACATAGAAAGATTAGAGATTACTAAGAGATTGGAGGGGAAGTGTACATAAATAAAAAGTGGATATGGGATGTTTAAAAATAAAATTAATAATAAAAATCATCAAATGAAACTAATAAATTCAGTTATATTTTAACAACTATTACTGTATGAAATAAAGTATTTAAAAGCATTAAAAAAAGATAAAAGACAACTCACAGGTTTATGATTCAAGCATTCATGTGGATAATGTTGATAGTCATGTGGATATTGTGTAAAGAAATTCCATTTCTCCCTGCACTTTGGTTTAATTACATGCCAACATGAATGGTAATATTTTCAGTGAAAGGCTTCTTAGGGCAGCATCTCTACCCTAAATTCTGCATTTCAGGTATACCATCCCTCAAAGGACTGAATTGTTTCATGCTTCGCTCTTATCAAAATATCAGTTTGAGAAAAGTTATATCGTTGGAGGATAAAGTATATGCAGGTCATTTCCTGCTCTATTTATCTTGTCCTCAAGTCTTGAGACAAGTTGTTAACATGTGCTAAATTGTATTTACCTCTCAATTGCTTTCATTCCACTAACTTAATTTGTCATATTCACGACTGTAGAGCTCAAGAACTTGAGAAAAGTATAGCATTTTGTTTATTTTAGTGGTTCATAGAAGACACTGTTTAATGTATCATTACAGTATCACCTATTTAAAAAAGGAAACATGAATCAAGAAAACCTGCTTGATGACTCAGTTTATGATTTGCTTCCTATGTATAATCCAAGAATTGTATTTAGCTAGATTTCCTTTTTCTGCTTTAATAACAAGAAAAGTATAGAGTGAAATCTGAGGCTCAAATTGAGCATTCCATAGAACTTATGACTGGCATATGTATATCTTCACTTTTAACTTGGCCTTGATCTGCCATTTTATGTATAGGTTCCTAATTCTAATTTTTGTTTATTTTTCTTCATTGTATTATGAGTTTGCTTGAATTTTGGTTTTAATTATCAGTATGGTTACTGGCATCAGTGGAAAAAGAGAATTTATAAGAGTCTCATGAAAGCATTGGAACCTGGAATTTAAATTTCTCCAGCTTTTTAATGTCTCTTATTCCAGCTCCTCCTTATGCACTTGCTTCATTTTGTCCTATTTCTTCAGTTTATGTGGGACATAGAATATGCTTACTACATAGATCCAAATCTTCATGCTAGAGGTCTTATCCTCTGAAAAATAATGGTTTATGTTGTTGTCATCTCTCTTTCCTCTTGCTCACATTCACCTTCATCTCCCTACAATTCCTAGATATTTAAAGAAAAAGACTCCAAATGGATTAGCTTGTTTGAAATTCCCACCTCTACTACTAAATGTAGTGGTCAGTGAGTTAGGGGCCACCTTACCCAAAATATCTTCTGGGGAGCCCCAGGGTACAGTCAGACATTTCTAATCCAGGCAGACCTCCCAGATGGCAGAAGGTCAAATTCTCTCTGGAAAGGCTTTTAATTATAATGATTATCTATAATGACCATTGGTCTTTACAGAACTTGGAAGGTATATCTTTTGTTACTGCCATTTTACAGATGAGCAAACTGAGGCGCAAGGAATTTAAATGGCTTGTCCAAGCACACATAAGGAAAAATAGCAGATCTTGTCTTTCAACTGAACAATCTGTCATCAGACTCTGGTGGAAGAGAAGAAAAGAGTGAGAGAATTCTACATAATACACCATCCTTATAGTTCTAGTTTGCTAGCTGCCTGAATGCAATATACCACAAACAGAATGGCTTTTAAATGGGGGAATTTAATAAGTTGCTAGTTCACAGCTCTAAGGCTGAGAAAATGTCCCAATTAAAACAAGTCTATAGAAATATCCAATTTAAGGCATCCAGGGAAAGATACTTTGATTCAAGAAGGCGAATGAAGTTCAATGCTTTTCTTTCAGCTGGAAGGGTACATGGTGAACATGGCAGTGTCTGCTGGCTTTCTTGTGGCTCTACAAAAGGGACTGTCTCCAGAATGTTTCCTCTTTTAAAGGATTCCAGTAAGCAACTCCACCTTCAATGGGTGGAGACACACCTCTATGGAAATCATCTAATCAAAAGTTACCACCCACAAAAGGGTGAGTCACATCTCCATGGGAACAATTAAAATGCTTCCACTCAGCAATATTGAATGAGGATTAAATAACGTGGCTTTTCTGGGGTCCACCACAGATTCAAACTGGCACATTCCACCCTTTGGACCCCCAAAAGATATGCTCTTTCCAAATGCAAAATACATTCATTCCATAACAATATCAGAAAGCCTTAAAACCATTTCAGTAACAATACTGTAAATACAAAGTTAGAAACAGTATAAAATCTCATCAAGTCAGTTACAGGCATGGTCTGTCCTAAGGCAAAATTCTCTTCTGGCTCTTGACCTGTAAAACTCAGAACATGTTATTTAGTGCCAATATATAAAAGAGGAACATTCATAGGATACATATACCCATTTCCATAGGGAGGAAAGAACACAGGGGTCACCAGACCCATACAGTTTCAAAAATCTGCAGGGCAAAGTCCATTAGATGTCAAGGTCTGAGAGACATTTATCTTCAGGGCTTTAAAAAACGGCAATCCCACCCTTTCCAAGGGCCTATGCAGTGGCTTGTCTGTCTCTGAATGCAACCTTGGGGGACATTGGGAAGACCACCTTTTTCTAGGCTCCACCATCTCCAAACATTGGGGCTGCACCCAGGCCCTCTGCCCTCTTTGGGGCACATGCTCAACACCACCATCTGGTGGCAGCAAGGCTCTCCCCTAACCCCAGGGAATGTGCTTCACCCTCTCCAAGGTCTGAGGTGGTATGACCCTTCCCCTGCAATGAGGTGGGAGGCCCATCCTCTGCCTTTGGAACAAATTCAGCCTCTCCACATTCTTGGGTGGGTCTGTTCTCCTGGCTGAGGCTCCTTAATTTCAAACCCCAGCCTCCATGGCTTTGCCTCTGAAGGTATTTTTCCTCCAATGTGTCCCTTCTCTGTCCCTCTCACTCCTGACTAGCAGTGGTTCTCTTTATACAGATCCTGCAACACCCTCATTGGCTTTCTATGCAGTAGCCCTGGATCATGCCCATCAGACATAAGGAGTTTCCACAAATCCTTCCTGGATAGCTCCATGTCTGATCCTGGCTTTCTCTGAAATGGCTGGCTGATTCCACATTTTGTAAAATCCTCATGTGGGGCACTTTTCTCTGGGGTCTCCTTTTCTGGAGGCCCAGAATTTTCCAGAACTTCAATTTCTGGTTTCTTTGTTTCTAAGAATTCAGTTCTCAGTTTCTCTCTTTCCTGTAGTGAAATCTTGTAGCATTTCACTACAAGCTGCAAGGAGAAACCAGGCTACACTTTCCACATTTAATTTGGAAATCTCTTCTGCTAAATATCCAAGTTCATGGCTTTTAAAATCTGCCTTCCAGCCAAAGCCATTAGTCAAGTTTGCAAGATTATCTGCCATTTTAAAACAAGGATTGCCTTCCTTCCAATCTATAATGACACACGTCTCATTTCTGTCTAGAGCTTGATCATAGGTATCTTTTCCATATTTCTACCAAGACTCTTTTCAAAACATTCTAGGCCTTCTCTATCAAGCTCCTCACAACTCCTCCAGATTCTTCCCCTTATCTATTTAAAAAGCCATTTTCACATGTTTGGTATTTTCAAACCATAGCAGCAGTCCATTCCTCAGGTACC
>PVIY010036669.1:0-25303 GCA_004026745.1 Myrmecophaga tridactyla | reverse complement strand
TGTGGAAACCTTGTGTCTGATGCTCCTTTCAGCTACTATATCAACAAAAGAGTAGAACATATGGAATAAAAATAAATAATAGGGGGAACAAATGAAAAAATAAATTTAGTTTGAAATGCTAGTGATAAATGAAAGCAAGGGGTAAGGGGTATGGTATGTATAATCTTTTTTTCTCTATTATTGTTTTATTTCTTTTTCTAAATCGATGCAAATGTTCTAAGAAATGATGAATATGCAACTATGTGATAATATTAAGAATTACTGATTGTATATGTAGAATGGAATGATATATTAATGTTCTTTTGTTAAGTTTTTTAATTAATAAAAAAGTTAAAAAAATAAAAAAGGTGGACAATCATGTGACAGAGGCAGAGACTGAGTCATGGACCTCTGGCAGGCCACCACCAGAATGCTACAGAGTTCAGAGAAAGCATGGCCTTCCGACATGATGATTTTGGACTTCAGTCTCCAAAAGTATGAGACAGTAAATTCCTGATATCTAAGCCAACTAGTCTGTGATATTTTTTTATTGCAGCCCTGGCAAACTGAGACACCCAAAATCTGTCTTTAAGTATCTGATGAATTAATAACTTGTAATAGATGCAGCTACCAAGTCCTTCCTAGTTTCAGTCAACGCTACATCACATATATTTCTCTTCACTTCAAATAGGCCAGGCTCCCAGACCCAGATACTTCCTTCACAGCATTTAAATCAAGGAAATATATACTGACAGCTACTCAGAAATGTTTTTATATTTGCACGCAGTGTACACTCATGAGGGGTAAAAGGGCACATGCTTGCCTTTAGAGAGACTGCAGTCTAGGAATAAAGGAATTTATGACTTCTCAAAGGTATAAAGAAAGGCATGTATGGTCTCAGTGTGATGACTTTGGCTCTTACTAACCTCAACAGAGAAGGAAGTTGCTGCCACATACCAAGTTGCCTCTCACATGTGCTCAGTAGTCCTTGGTGCTCTTGTGGGTCCTTGAGGTCTGGCAATGGGCTACATGATCTCTGAGTCCCAGGACACAGCCATGTCCCCTGTGCATTCTGCTCTGAGTTAAGTTGACACTTCAAATGTCGAAGGAATTGATGAGGCAGTAAGTGTTCAAATGTCAAGTTCTCATTGGGAGGATATAGGATTTGATTTCCCCTTGAGAAATTGATTCTATCCACTGCATACAAGACAAGGGAGAAGTTAGCTGTAGGCTAAAGGTATTCTAATCCACAACAGTTGACTGAGGGCCCATTGGGTGCTAGGTTTAGAGCCCCAGTTCTCAAAAAGTTTGAATCACGTGAGCAAGGCAGACATAACTGATGATCATCCTGTGTGAAAACTGCCAAAATAAAGACAGGGACAGAGTGTTATGGGACCACAGAGAAGGTCACATCTAAATCTGCCAAGAGAAGCTGAGAAAAGGCAGGCAAAGAAAAATGGAAGAGTATTTCAAGATGAGAGAAAAGCATGGAGCATGACACAAAGACATTAAGGAGCTCGTCGTGTTTCCAGAAAGACAAGAACTTTGACTTTGACATGGTTGGACCACAGGTCTGTGCTGGTGGTTACGGTGAATTGTTTTTCTACTTACTAGCTTACTAGCTTTTGTTTGATTGTCTGTCAGCCTGATTGTTTTTCTGTTGTTTCTTTTTTTATTACCCAAGTACAAGTAAACAAACTCATTTAAGAAGTGGACCAGATCCATAGAGTAGAGGCATATTTAGAATCCCAAGATTTGGGGTTTTATCTTTTGCATAATATAGAGCCCTTGAAAGATTTTAATCAGAGAATTATGAAACATATGATTATGAAAAAGCTAATGCTACATTTTAGATCATGCCTAAATTTCTGATTGGATAGATGTTTGTGCTATTAGCTGAGACACATAGAAAAAAAAAAGTAGGATTTGGCCATGTTAAATTTGAAGTAGCAGTGTTAGAGTCAGACATTAATATGTATGAGGCATTGGAAAGACATGTGTACGTGTGTGTGTGTGTGTGTGTAGCTTAGGTTAGAAGATATATATTTCAGAATTGTTATTATATAATTGACAGCTGAAATCATACATCTGTAGGTTTAGAGAATAAGAAAAGAACTGAAAGGGATACTCTGGAGAACACCAACATTTCATATAGTGAGAGAGAGCCAAGAGAGGTAAAGAAAAAGAACTTAGGAAAAAATTACAAAGAATAAATAGTGAATAAGCAGAAAGAATCTTTTAGGATGAGGAAGGGGAAAGGACATTGACTTAAAGGGGTAATGGTGAAATGTAAATAAAACAAAGGCACAAGGTCTTCTCAGTGAGCCATGTTAAACACTTGTAGGTACAAAAATGGGTCACCTGGAAGGGTGTAGGAGAAGGATAGAGGTAAGCAGGCAAAGCCATAAGTAGAAATGCAAGATCACTGAACATGGTGAAAGCTGCTACAACCCAGATGTCAAAGATCATTGCCAAGAGTGGAAGGAAGAGAGAATGTGTGATAGACTGAGTCTCAGAGGTGGTGTGCAAAAAAGTAAAGAGACTGTCAGAGGAAATGTTTGTAAACAAGATGGTGGACAAAGTAAAGGGAGGAACATTCTAAAGGTCTCAGGGGAGTTTCTATGCCAAGGAAGTAGGGGGCATTGATTCCCCAGCCCTGTTTTTCCTTCTAGATGGAAGATTATTATGACCATATTCCTGGCTTCTTTCTGTTCCTTCATTCACTCTTCCTCCATGGTGTATGGAGTCACTTGCCTTATTAGTAAATGGAGAAAGAATAAACTGAGCACGTTTGACTCAGAGATTCCCTCCTCCTCTTCCGAGCAAGCCCTGCCAATACAAGCTGCATACTGTGCACTGCTTCTCTGCCATGTGGTCTTACATGGAGAAAAGTCTTGACCTGTCTGTCTGGCCCTCAGGGACCCAGTGCTATCTAATCCTGAGGACCAGAGTTAAGGTCTTGGTTTGAAAGTATCGTTCCCCCTCTCCAATGCCATTATTATAGGTTAAGAGGAGTTATTTTGAGATCCATTCTGCTTATTTTTTGCCTTTTCAATAGATTCCGATAACTGAGCATGAAGGAGAAGTGCTCTTATCAGACACTTGATTTTTAACAAGGATTAAAACAAAAATAGTGTCTGTGTAGTATATCATCCGCATCTGGACTGAACTATCCAAGGCCAGGGAAAGACTCTCCTATTACATTTTCCATGGTACCTGCATCACCAATAGAGGTGGGCCTTTAGAAGACATCCAGATAAACCAGGCTCAAATAATGATGAATAAGGTGTTTCCTAACTTCCACAACCCTTATTTGTCCTTTGTTTCTGAAACTGGTTATGTAACAGGATATGGTAGACAAAATATGGTATTAACTTATTTGATAAAAAAGTACTACTTCTCAATTTTTAAGAAATGCTTCTACAAACCAATAGGAAAAAAGGTCAATAATCAAAAAAGAAAATGAATAAAGAATATGAAGCATTTCACAGAAAAAGGGGAAAAAAAGACCGATTAATAAACAAAATGATGCCTAATGTCATTTAGATTGGAAAATGTGAACTAGACAACCATATTCCTTTGTTTCACAAAGATTAAACAGATTGATGATGGAGCACTTCGTGTGGAAAATGAAAGGCCAGAGAGGAGTTCAAGAAAGATGAGAGAACCATGTAATCTTTGCATAGTGGAGATTTTGCTGAGTAGAGATTGTGAATGTGTGAATCTGGGAGTTATGGAGGGGACCAGAATCCCTGGCCAATTATTTATTGCTTGCCTGGAAAGATAAAGTGGCTCTGATCATGAAGCACACATATTGTCTGTATGTTCCTAATTCCAAAATCATTTTCAAATTGCAGTGTGGGAAGGTTTTGAGCAGTTATCAAAAAAAAATAGAAAATTAAAGTGCAATGCTAAGCACTTCTCAGTTGAAATTGCCATGAACGTATATAATTTTCCAAGGCTATAGAAATCCCACTGATTGCTTATTCCTCTTAGCCTGTTAGCCTCAAATCCAAACTAAGCACAGCCCACAGCTCTGCCCCCTCCCATTCTCAAGAATGCTCTTCTGGAATTTCCAGTATGTCACAGGCATCACCATTTTCCCCACTGCTCATGTCCATAGCTTGAGTCCCCTTGGACTCTCCAGTCCTAAAATTACCTGCTAAGGAAATTTACCTGCCAGTCTTGTCAATTCTTCTATCTGTTTCTCACATGTGCCCCATTTCTTTGCATTTCCACTGCCATCACTTTAATTTGTATAGGATTTTTTAACCAACCCCCTTACATCTCCCCTCACATTTCATCTCTACTTCCAGTCACAGTGGAGAACTTAGCCTGATTCATTTCTAATGCACAATTCTGTCATCAGAGGATGCATTATTATTCCCATTTTCTAGGTAAGGAAACTGAGGCTTGGAGAAGTGAAGGAGCTTGGCCAAGGATCTAGGTCACTCAGCTTGTAAATCTCAGAGGAGGGACACAGAACTTTGTCTCTCTGCCTCCAAAGACCCTTTCTTTTCAGGATCTCACACTATTTCTCAGCCACAAGGGAGAGCTCCATCCCATGCTCCTTGAAGGTAGTTGGCTTCCTTTTGGCAGCCCATGACCTATTCTGGCTGTTTCCACATTGCTGACCAACAAGGCCCTACTGAGATCCTTGCTGGAAGCTGCAGTAAGGCAAACATCAAGTCAGGATGCAATTTCCTGGGCAGTGGAATGGAGGAGAGATGAGTGCCAGTGCCTGCAACTTCTGTGTTTTAATATTCACTTAACTTTATAGAGAGTAATTATATTCCACTCATTCTATACCAGCTGGTATTTACTTCATCCTCCATCAAGCATCAACAGAGCATGGGGCTGCAAGACAGAAATATTACTCTGGCGAGCATAAATATTTCATTTTTCACACTGCAAATGCGTTGATGATTTATTAATTAGCCTAAAGGCTGTTTCCTCTGCAGAGCTGAAAACGAAGCCTTTCTGCTCTGTGGATGGGACCTGTGGAGGACAAGGTGACTGTGGGTGAAGCTCAAGCCAGGAACATGGCCTGAGTTTGGTGAACAGCTTCTGAAATGCCCAGTCCAAACTTCCCGAACTCAGCCTTGGCTTTTGACTGCCCACAGAAGCCCTCAAAGAAACTTCCCCAACATCAAAAGCATCTTGACTCTGCCTTTCCAGAAAACACAGCTGGGACTAGAGCCAGCTGGTCTACCTCAGCAGGCTGCTGAGACAATGCAGTCAGCCTGTGAAGGGGTTAGTGCCTGCCTCCAATCTGGCTGGTAAGTCTACATGACTCAGCAAAGAGTTGGAACATCAGGATACCCAAGGCAGCCTCCCCTTAGATGACAGCCCGGTTACAGACATTGCCTGGTTCAGTGGTAGGGCTCAGGACCCTCTCTTTGTAACTATGCAAAAACTGCCTGTGAGAGGAATGATTATTCTAGGGAAGGAAGAAAGTCATGGGCATGAATGTGACATAGCACTCACTATGACACATGTTCACTCCATCTGGAACCTACACACCCACCCAGAACAACTCCCTTTCTGAAGAGACCTTCATTTATGTTCTGAACAACTTGTAAATTATTAAAAGGAAGATTGAAAATGGAGGTTGAGATATCAGCTGTATTGTTGAAGCTGAATTAGATAAAGAACACAATTTTGTGTGAGGTACAAATAGTCCACCAACTCCCCACACAGCCTAGAACAATGGTTCTGAAGATGAGGAGGATGAGATTTTGGACCCAGGGGACAATTGACAACATCTAGAGAAGTTTCTGGTTATCACAACTCTGGGGATGCTAAGAGCAAGTAGTGGGTGGTGGTCAGGGATGTTGTTAAGCATTCTATAATGCATAAGACAAAGCTTTACCCCTACAGTTCACACCAAAAAGGGAATCACCTGAACCCCAAATGTCAATAGTGCCAAAGTTGAGAAATGCTGGTACACTTGTGGGCAGCACATCTGCAATTAATATGAGTCTATAAAGTAGATGCACTCACCCAGGTCAGTGTTTCCCATTGGTCCCTGAGAAAAGGAAGGAGAAAGGGTACCCACCTCCATGCTCAGAAACTTTGATAAGTTAGCTGTATCTAGTAGAGAAAGTGGACCAACAGGTGTCATCATCCACTCAGGTGACTCACTCCCCCAACAAAGGAAGAAGTAATGGATGGGGCAGGAAGGGAAAATCCCCTCAAAGATACCAGGAGTGGAGAAAAGACACTCCCTTTTAACAGTACCCATTCTCAGACTCCAGCCAACCATGAAGATGAACCTCAAACACTAGCAAAAAAAGTGATTAATGTAGCAGTCAGGAACGCATCCTAACACTCCTTAGTTTTGACCCCAACATGTTTTCCCTTGGTTGGCCAGTCTCAGACCTTTGACTTTCTGGACTGCCTTAGATATTGTCATGGTCAGGTTCGTGTGTCAACTTGGCCAGGAATTTGGTACCTGTTTGTCTGTTTGGGCAAGTGCTGGTCTACCTTTTGTTATGAGGACATTTCATAGAATTAAATCATGATCACATCGGCTATATCCATAGCTGATTCCATTTGTAATCAGCCAAGGGGAGTGTCTTCTTTAATGAGTGATGCTTATTCTAATCACTGGAAGCCTTTTAAGGAGGATTCAGAAGAGACAGGCTCTCTTCCTGCTTTGGCTGGCAATTCTCTCCTGTGGAATTCATCCAGACCCTCCATTTGAAATCATCAGGTTCACAGCCTGCCTAACAGATTTTGGACTCTACATTCCCACAGTTCTGTGAGGCACTTTCATGAATTTTATATTTAAGAATATTTCCTGTTGATGATGTTTCTTTAGAGAACCCTAACCAATACAACTTGGTACCAGGAGTGGTTTTTAAGAAACAGAATCTTAAAAATGGGTTCTTATGAATGGTTTTCTAAACTGACTGGACTCAAAGGCACTAAGGACTCTGATTCCCATAATCAGAATGACATTGACAATCCATGGAGTGACTTGGCAAAAGCGATAATCAAAATATCACCATTCAATTCTTCTGGTACTTTGCTTATAGGAAGTCAGTCTCTGGGGGATAAAAACACCTTTATGGAGTTTTGTGGAAATAGTAAGTATAGAGATGTTGGCTGGTAGTTGTTAGATACACTGTGTACATTAATGAGTGAAAGGGATGGGCTTAAGACTTCAAATGAGAAGCTTAAATGCCGTGTGACAGATGTAGACGCTTCTGTGAGTGTCCTGGAGGAAAATCTTATTTCCTATAGCTGTCGACTTGAGATCTCTGAAAATAAGACTCAGAAACTTTTGTTAGAGTAGCAACTTTACAGCGTAAACTGAAATCTCAGTCTTGCATGGAATCTGCTATTAAAGTGAGGGCATTAATTGGAAAGGAATGGGACCCTGTAAAATGGGATGGTGACATATAGATTGATAATGATGTCGGTGGAGAGGTGGAAAACCTAGGTCATGTTGAGTCTTCTTTAGATAACCTTGTAATAGTTTGCCCTGAGGACATAACTGCCCCACTTCCAGCCTGCCTTGAGGAGTTGGCCATCCAACCTCCACCTGAAGGGATTAGCCCTAGAGTGATTAATCCTGTTTCACCAGATGAAACTGAAAATGAATGCTCTGAAGCAAATGGCTTGGAAGATACTTCTAATTCTTTTCATGACCCACCCCCACCACCCCTCATTTCTCCCAGACCCATAACTAGACTAAAGTCCCAACAGGCCCCTAAAGGTGAGGTACAAAGTATCACACATGAGGAGGTATGTTATACTCCAAAAGAACTGTGTGAGTTTTCCAATTTATATAGAATATTTCTATATATATAGAAATCAGGGGAACCTGTGTGGCAATGGATTTTAAGGGTGAGGGGTAATGGTGGAAGGGATATAAGGCTGGATTAGGCTGAATTTATTGATATGGGCCCACTAAGCAGAAATTATGCATTTAATCTTATAGCTCAAGGGGTTAAAAAAGGCATTAACAGTTTGTTTGGATGGTTGGCTGAAACATGTGTCAAAAGGTGGCCGATATTACCTGAGGCTGAAATGCCAGAATTGCCCTGGTATAATGTAGATGAGGGGATCCAGAGGCATAGAGAGATTGGAATGTTAGAGTGGGTTTATCATGCAAAGCCTGCTCTTACACCCCAGGAATGTCCAGAGGATGCACCTTTTACCAGAAAAGTGAGAAATAAATTTGTGAAATTAACATCATCATCCCTGAAGAGCTCTGTAGTTGTACTTCTCTGCAGGTCAGATGTTACAGTGGGAACTGCTGTCACTGAGCTGGAATCCTTAAACACAATGGGGATGACCGCATCCTGAGTTGGCAGAAGCCAGGTGGCAGCAGTTAATCGTCAAAGATAGGGTAGATGTGACCATTATAATAGACAGCAAACTCAAAACAGGCGTCAAAATAATCTGACTTGCAGAGATTTGTGGCATTGGCTAGTAAATCAAGGGGTACCTAGAAATACAATAGATGGACTGTCTATTAAATTCTTGTTCGAGCTTTATAAACAAAAGAGTTCTAGGTCAAGTGAACAGAAGTCTAAATTGAATTACAAAAAAGACAAAGTGACAGCCCCTTGATCAATTACCAGACTTAAGACAGTTTACAGACCCAGGGACCCTTGAGTGAAGGGGAGGCCAGGTTCCTCTGGGGGAGAACCCTGTTATGCTGCCACAAATCGATACTGTTAATCTTCTTCCAAGCCTTCCCCAAGGAGACCAACGACCTTTTACCAGGGTAACTGTGCATTGGGGAAAAGGAAATGATCAGATATTTCAGGGATTATTAGACACTGGTTCAGAAGTGACATTAATTACAGGGAGGCAACACATCACTCTGGTCCACCAGTCAGAGTGGGGGCTTATGGAGGTCAGGTGATTGATGGAGTTTTAGCTCAGGTCCATCCCACAGTGGGTCCAGTGGGGCCCCAGACCCATTCCATAGTAATTTTCCCAGTTCCAGAATGCATAATTGGAATAGACATACTGAGCAACTGGCAGAATCCCCACACTGACTCTCTTAATCATGCAGTGAGGGTTATTATGGTGGGAAAAGCCAAGTGGAAGCCACTAGAACTGTCCCTACCTAGCAAAACAGTGAATCAGAAGCAATCCTGAATTCCTGGAGGGATTGCAGAGATTACTGCCACTCTTAAGGACTTTAAGGATGCAGGGGATGGTGATTCTGACCACATCCCCACTCAATCTCCTACTTGGCCTGCGCAGAAAACAGATGGGTCTTGGAGGATGACAGCAGATTATCATAAACTCAACCAGGTGGTAACTCCAATTGCAGTTGCTGTTCCAGATAAGGTATCATTGCTTGAGCAAATCAATACATCCCCTGGTACCTGGTATGCAGCTATCGATATGGCAAATGCTTTTTCTCAATAACTGTTACTAAGGATCACCAGAAACAGTTTGCTTTCAACTGGCAAGGTCAGCAATATACTTTCATTGTCCTACCTCAGGGGTATATCAACTCTCCAGCCCTATGTCATAATCTTGTCTGCAGAGACCTCAATCCTTTCTCCCACCCACAAGACATCACATCGGTCCATTGTATTGATGGTATCATGTTGATTGGACCTAGTGAACAAGAAGTAGCAACTACTCTAGACTTACTGGTAAGGCATTTGCATGTCAGAGGAAGGGAGATAAATCCAACAAAAATTCAGGGCTTTCCACCTCAGTGAAATTTCTAAGTGTCCAGAGGTGTGAGGCTTGTCGAGATATCCCTTCTAAGGTGAAGGATAAGTTGTTGCATCAGGCCCCTCCTACAACCAAAAGAGAGGCACAATGCCTACTTGGTCTGTTTGGATTTTGGGGACAACATATTTCTCATTTGGGTGTGCTACTCCAGCCCATTTTTTGAGTAACCAGAAAAGTTGCTAATTTTGAGTGGGGACTTGAACAAGAGGAGGTTCTGTGACAGGTACAAGCTGCTGTACAAGCTGCTCTGACACTTGGACCATATGATCCAGCAGATCCAAGGGTGGTAGAAGTTTTAGTGGCAAATAAAGATGCCGTTTTGAGCCTTTGGCAGGCCCCTATTGGAGAATCACAATGCAGACCCTTAGGATTTTGGAGCAAAGCCTTACCATCTTCTGCAGATAACTATTCTCCTTTTGAGAAACAGCTTTTGGCCTGCTACTGGGCCTCCATGGAAACTAAACACTTAACCTTGGGCCACCAAGTTACCATGAGACCTAAGTTGCCTATCATGAGCTGGGTGTTGTCTGACCCACCAAGCCATAAAGCTGGGTGTGTGCAGCAGCACTCTATTGTAAAATGGAAATGGCATATACAAGTTAGGGCCAGAGCAGGTCCTGAAGACACAAGTAAGTTACATGAGGAAATGGCCCAAATGCCCATGGTCTCCACTCCTGCCACATTACCTTCTCTTTCCCAGACCAGAGCTATGGCCTCTCAGGAAGTTCCTTTCAGTGAATTGACTGAGGAAGAGAAAACTCGGGCCTGGTTTACAGACGGTTCAGCACAATATACAGGTACTACCTGAAAGTGGACAACTGTAGCACTCCAACCCCTTTCTGGAGTGTCCTTGAAGGACAGTGGTGAGGGGAAATCCTCCCAGTGGGCAGCACTTTGAGCAGTGAACCTGGTTGTTCATTTTGCTTGGAAGAAGAACTGGCCAGAGGTATGTTTATATACTGACTCATGGGCTGTTGCTAATGGTTTGGCTGGATGGTCAGGGACTTGGAAAGACCATCATTGGAAAATTGGTGACAAAGAAGTCTGGGGAAGAGGCATGTGGATAGACCTTTCTGAGGGCTAAAAACGTGAACATATTTGTATCCCATGTGAATGTGCACCAGAGGGTGAGTTCAGCAGAGGAAGGTTTTAATAATCAAGTGGATAAGATGACCCATTCTGTGGATACCAGTCAGCCTCTTTCTCCAGCAACTTCTGTCATTGCCAATGGGCTCATGAACAAAGTGGTCATGGTGGTAGGGATGGAGGTTATGCATGGGCTCAGCAACATGGACTTCCACTCACCAAGGCTGATCTGGCTATAGCCACTGCTGAGTGCCCAATCTGCCAACCACAAAGACCCACCCTTAGCCCCTAATATGGCACTGTTCCCCAAGGCAACCAGCTGGCTACTTGGTGGCAGGTTGATTATATTGGACCACTCCCTTCGTGGAAGGATCAGCTATTTGTTCTAACTGGAATGGACACATACTCTGGATATGGGTTTGCTTTCCCTGCACGCAATGCTTCTGCTAAAACTACCATCTGTGGGCTTACAGAACGCCTTATCTATCGTCATGGTATTCCACACAGCATTGCTTCTGATCAGGGAAGACACTTCACACAAATGAAGTGTGGAAATGGGCACATGCTCATGGAATTCTCTCATCTTACCATGTTCCCCATCATCCAGAAGCAGCTGGATTGATAGAACGGTGAAATGGCCCTTTGAAAATTCAATTACAGTCCCAACTAGGTGGCAATATCTTGAAAGGCTGGGGTAATGTTCTCCAGGAAGCTGTGTATGCTCTGAATCAGCATCTGCTGTATAGTGTTGTTTCTCCCAAAGCCAGGATCCAAAGGTCCAGGAACCAATGGGTGGGAATTGGAGTGGCACCACTCACTATTACCCTTAGTGATCCACTAGGAAAATTTTTATTTCCTGTCCCTGTGACCCTGAGCTCTGCTGGTCTACAGGTTTTAGTTCCAAAAGGGGGAGTGCTTCCATCAAGAGAAACAACAATGATTCCATTGAACTGGAATCTAAGACTGCTACCTGGTCACTTTGGGCTACTCATACCCCTGGATCAACAAGCCAAAAAATGGATTTCATTACTGGCTGGGGTGATTGACCTTCACTGTCAGTGGGAAATAGGACTGCAACTACACAATGGAGGTAAAGAAGAGTTTTCCTGGAAGATAGGAGATCCCCTAGGATGTCTTTTAGTACTACCATGCTCTGTGATTAAAATCAATGGAAAACTGCAACAACCCAATGTAGTGAGGGCTACCCAGTGCCTCTGAAACTTCAGGAATGAAGGTTTAGGTCACCCCACCAGGCAAAGAACCACAGCCAGCTGAAGTGCTTGATGATGGTAAAGGGAACATGGAATGGGTAGTGGAAGAAGGTCGTGATAAGTATGAACTACGGCCACGCGATCAGTTAGAGAAACTAGGACTGTAATACTGTTTTGTTCATGTTATATTATTTATGTTATAAGATATCAAGGTTAAGAATGATTATTATGCAAAGACTTGCACCCTATTTTGGACAGATTTAGTGTGTTTCCAATTATAAGCAGGATAGTTGAGTATTGTAAGGTGAGAAAAAAAATTTGCCTTTTATTGTTTTCTATTTAGGAATTAGGTATGGTTTAAGGTGATGAGTATAGCTACCAAGTTGACAAGGGGTGTACTGTCACGGTCAGGTTCATGTGTCAACTTGGTCAGGTGGTGATACCTGTTTGTCTGGTTGAGCAAGTGCTGGCCTGTCTTTTGCTATGAGGACATTTCATAGAATTAAATCATGATCACATTGGCTATATACACATCTGATTCCATTTGTAATTAACCAAGGGGAGTGTCTTCTTTAATGAGTGATGCTTATTCTAATCACTGGAAGCCTTTTAAGGAGGATTCAGAAGAGAAAGGCTCTCTTCCTGCTTCGGCTGGCAATTCTCTCCTGTGGAATTCGTCCAGACCCTCCATTTGAAATCATCAGGTTCACAGCCTGCCTAACAGATTTTGGACTCTATGTTCCCATGGTTAAGTGAGACACTTTTATAAATTTTATATTTGCAAGTGTTTCCTGTTGATGTTGTTTCTCTAGAGAACCCTAACTAATACAGATATCTTCCCTCACACCATGTATATCTAGAACACTACAGCCATAGAAGAGCAATCTACTTATTCTTTTTTAAAATTCATTCATTCAACAAATACATATTGGAGAAACACCATAGTGTATTTGGGAAAGGTTTTGAATAGTAGTTGAGAGAAAGCTCTAGATCAAGATTCCTTGGAATCAAATTCCACTTCACCCACTTAGTTCTATGACATAGAATAACTTACTTAACCTCTCCTGTACTTCATCTCTTCATATGTTGTGAGGATTAAAAATGTAAATTGGAAAAAAAAGGGGGGGGGTAAATTGTTTCTTTATCAAGTATATCAGGACTGTTCAATCACGTTTGTCATTTTATTATCCAACATAAAATATGCATTAAATTTCAACAGTGTTCTTGATATTTGCAGGAGATGGCACTTACTCTGTTCTGAGACTCTCCTAGCACTTTATCTGTTATCTAATGTAATTTTATGTCACCCCTATGAGTTACATACCATTAGTAACCCATTGTATAGATGAGGAACCTCAAACACAAGCTGAGAATACAAAATTTTCCCAATCATATAGCTATGAAGTAGATCCATAGGAATTTAGGTTCAGACTCTCTGGCTCCAGAGTATGCCTTTGCTAAACCCCACCCTGTACCTCACTAGGGGATGGGCACAGAAGATGAAAGGAAGCCGTGGTT
Organism: Myrmecophaga tridactyla; assembly: GCA_004026745.1. NCBI lineage: Eukaryota > Metazoa > Chordata > Mammalia > Pilosa > Myrmecophagidae > Myrmecophaga > Myrmecophaga tridactyla. The sequence continues at coordinate 11,795 of PVIY010036669.1, read as the reverse complement.
TCAGGCTGTGTGATCTGATAAATAAAAAAAAGAATTGAAAGGTCAGTGCACTGTGGGGATGCATGATTGAGGCACAACTTGTCAGTAAACAAGGACGAAGGAGAACTCAAGTGAAAGGGGAGGATTGATAAATGAAGACAGTGGGAGGGGATACAATGAGGGCCCCTTTCACAAATGCAGGGGAACATGAGGGATGCAGAGGAAGTTTGGTCTCGCTAGCTGGAGTGTGGACGGGGAAAGTCAGCAGCAAGGCAGAGGAGCTGGTGGCAGAGGCATGGCCAGATCACTGAAGGCTTTAGACACTGTGTGAGCATCTGCCTTTCTCCAGAAGCTGGTCACAGAAGGCCACAAGTACATCTGTGTCTCAAAGATGTTCATCCTGTCTCTACTGTGGCAAATAGGTGATGGTGTGAGATTGAAAAGTTTGGGTCCAACAGAAGTACCTTTGATAAAACCTGAACCAAGAATGAAGCAATGGTATAGAAAAGAGTGTATGGATAATAGAGAGGTTTAGCAGGTAAACCCCCCTTCAAGTTTGAGCGAAAATATGTTAGAAAATAAAATTGTCTGTCTAAGTAAAAGGCCACGTTTCCTGAACAACCCCAATGTCCCATAATAGCAGAGCCCCAGCACAAGGGCCCAGCCAGCAATGGGGGCTCCAGGACCTGGAGAAAGAGAGATGTCCCCAAGGGAATCAGTGGGGACCATACAGCATCCATCAGTAAGGCCCTCGCCCCACCTCCTGGCTCTGTCTCCACATCTCTCAAGGCTGGAGCCATCGGCCCCACGGGAAATAACCCAGAGGTTTTTCATTGGCATATGTAGCTGGGGAGGCGTGGGTGGGAGGCTGAATTGAATTAAGTGAGCATTCTTAATTCACATTTTAGTGAATAAGGACAATCATATAATTAAAATTAGACACCATTCAAAATGATTAAACACCTTCAACTTCCCATGCGTAATTGAATCCACTTGATTTAGGGGATCTGAAAACCTCTCATAAAGCTATTATCAACATATGGACAGTTTTCATTATTATGAATGAGAATCTGTCAGGCAAGTGGTGTTCAAAAATGCTCTATGCTTCAAATGTTGAAATAGACTTTATTCTCAGAGATGGGTGCCAGAGGTTCTGCTCACAGGTGTGGCATCGAGATTGGGTGCAAGACTTTGAGACCAAAGCTCTCCTCTCACTGCAGGTCATAAGTATTTTTATTGTGAACCAGTGATGATCAGACCTGGTTAAACCTTGTCCTGAGGAAAAAGTAAAAAAATATCAGTGGACCCTGGGAATAGCTGAGAGCTCAGGCTCCAGGTCAGTTTGTCAAAGCTAAATCTTTTAAATTCTAATAGCAATTTGTTAATAAAATATTCCCTTGAAATGCCTTTGTATCACGTTTTTGACATTTCGTACATGGTAGGTTGATTTTAACAGCTACTGGGAATCCCTATTTTATGTTCCTGTAAGTGATTTTTATTTATTTTATTTATTTATTTTATACCTATCTGGCCTATTTTTAAGCATTTCAAACACAGAGCACATTTCAATGTACTAATTAAAAAGTGTAGACAAAGGATGTAAGGGAAATGAAGAAATGACAATGTTTTCCTTATAATGAACAGAATAACAATCGCCTGGAAGGCATTATCTTCGTCCTGCCTTCCACTGAGAATCTAGGAGAATGGTTGAGCTGTGGGCAAAGAGGAAAGAAGTTGGCTCTGGCATTGTGAGTCCTTCCTTTGCAAGACAATAAAAATACATTTTCTATGAAATCATACAAAAAAAACTGATATATTGTTGATGAATGGAACAGTTAAATATTTTAAAAATAAAACCATGGGCCTCTAATAAATAAAACTGCATATATGTCACAATGGGGAAAAAAAGAGACAACTTTGACTACCTAAAATTAAATATTAGATGGAAAATAAAATTTTAAAGAGCCAATTATAATTTGGAAAATATAAATTTATTAATTTCTTTATCACAGACTAATCTCAAAGGAATTAAAGTTGAAAATACTAAGATCACAACAAATTAGTGAGGAAAGAACAAGGTCAGACACTGAACAAAAGAAAACGAAACTGGCTAACAAAAATGTGGGTAAGAGTTAAGCCTCAATAGAAATAAAAGAAATGCATGTTAAAGTAATTAGAAACTCTTTCATAACTCAAAATAACAAAATTTATTTTCATTTGGCTCTGTGTTAAAAATGATGTAGGGAAATAAAAATTCTCAGATATTATAAGTGGGATTATAAGTTGACAAAATCCTCTTGGAAAATAACTTTGAGTAAATATTAAATATTAATATTTTAGGGCCTGGTAATTCTAATTTCTAACATTGCAAAAATTTTAGTAATAAAAAAATTAGGAAAATATTAAATGCCCAACCATAGAGTAAACTCTAACACATTGTTCACGGTAATATTATTCACCCATTCAAAGGATTTAGTCACTCAACAAATTGTAGATATTCAGGTGCCTATGAAGTGCCAGCTCTCTTCTAAAAGTTGTTATTTACAGGGTATCTAGTAACATCAATGATGGGACTTGAGTGAAATGTGGCATATTCACTAAAGGACTGACTATATAACTGCATTCTTGGAGTTATGAGGCAATAACAGCTTTTTTTAAAGTCAAGATGCTTGTTTTTCGTGGTCTAGGCAATTAGATAATGGGATAAGTCCACTCACTGAAGAATATATTAAAAGGGCTTGGCAGAATCTGGCAAAAATTATTTTTAAAATGCATCAATGATAGTGATCAGGAAAAAAAAAAAACTTAAACTTGGTAGAAGAAATAATAACTCATCTCTGGAGGAAAAAAGTATGAAAACAGATGTCAGAGAATTTCAATAGATATAGTTCTAAAGAATGAGATTGCTTGGTTAAAAAATAAAACAAAAAAGTATATGGTGGTTGTTTTAGTTTATTAAAGCTACCAGATTGCAATATACCAGAAACAGAAAGGCTTTTAAAAAGAGAATTCATTAAGTTGCAAGTTTTCAGTTCTAAGGCCGTGAAAATGTACAAATTAAGGCACCAACAAGAGATACCTTCATTCAAGAAAGGCAGATACTATCCAGGACACTTCTCTCATGGCAATGTCTGCTAGCTTTCTTTTCTCATTTCATAAAATTTCCCTTGGGACATTTTCCTTCTCCATCTCCAAAGGTCTCTGTATGTGTGGGCTTTAAAACTTTTTCCAAAATAGTTTCCTCTTAAAGAACTTCAGGAAGCAATCCCACCTTGAACGGAAGGAGAACCATCTCCATGGAAACCACCTAATCAAAAGGTACCACCCACAATTGGGTGGGTCATATCTCCATGGAAACAAGTTTAGAATCTAAAGATCCCATCCAGCAATACTGAATCAGAGTTAAAGAACATGGCTTTTTTGGGGGTCCACAACTGTTTCAAACCAATACAGTAACAGAAAGCTACCATGAGTGAAAGGCAGCATAAAAAAATATGTAATTAAATCAAATCTGCAATAATATCTAATACTGGAATTATCACTTAAGAATATAAGCTTGAAGAAATAAAATGAAACTAAGATTAAAGAACAAGCAAATAACCCAAAGCATTTTAAAATCATCATATCAGAATTCTAGAAAACAAACAGTATTATTAAAATAGAATATGCAATATATGGTATTTAATTTTCCTAGGGTGCTTCCTATATCGAGGATATACCTTGAAAGGATTGGCTTAAACAATGGGAATTTTTTACTTACAGTTTAAGGCCAAGAAAATGTCCAAACAAGGCATCAGCAAGGCGATGCTCTCTTGCCAAAGACCAGCTGCTGGCAACTGGCCCCTCTGTCACATAGCAAAGGAAAACAGCAGCATCTGCTCACCTCTCCCATCTCTTCCAGGTTTTCTTGATTTCAGCTTCTTGCTTCAGTTATTCTTTCAATCGGTCTCTCTCTCTTTCCATTCCATTTACAGAGGACTCCAGTAATGGGATTAATTCCTATCCTGAATGAAGTGGGTCACACCTTAAACTGAAATAGCTTCATCAAAAGATTCTACTTCAATGGGTTTACACCCACAGGGATGGATTAGATTTAAGAGCGTTATTCTGGGGTACCCACAGCTATGAACCACCACATAGGGGTTTAACAGCTAATTCAGCAAAACTGAAGAAAGAATTACAGAATTAAATAAAATCAAGAGAAACTATAAAGAATAGAGAAAAAGTTAAAGACACAGAAAGTTGTGGGGAAATTTTAATTAAAGATCACAAGGTCTCCAGAAGGAGAGAGGATCTCTTTGAAAGGACAGCCACAGTGATCAAGACACTGTGGAACTGTAAAAATCGAGAAATAGACCAATGAGATAGAATAGAGAGTCCAGAAATAGATTCATACAAGTATGAACAACTGTTTTTTACAAAGATGCAAAGGTAAATTGGTGGAGAAAAGATAGCTAAACAATTAAAAAAACATATGCATAAAAGAAAAAAGCCTTTTAGTCCATACCTCATTCCATATATGGAAATGTACTCCAAGCAAATTTTAGACCTAAATTTAAAACCCAAAACTATACAACTTCTAGAGAGAAAACATGAGAACAAATCACTGGGACTGTGAGCTAGGCAAACTCATCAGATACAACACAATAAGAATAATCCAATAATATTAAAAATTAATCAGCTTTCATCAAAACTAAAAATGTCTGCTCTTTCAAATAATTTGTTCACAGAATCAAATGACATGCACAGACTGGAAGAAAGTATTTGCAAATCACCTATCTAATAAACGGCTTATATTCAAAGCATGTAAAAAGCACTCAACATTCAACATTAAAAAAACAAACAGCCCAATAACAAAAAGGACAAAATACATGAGCAGATGCCTCAGCAAAAAAGATATATGAATGGCAAATAAGCACATGAAAACATACTCAGCATCACTAACCATTAGGAAACCACAATTAAAACTATGAAATATCACTCTATTCCATTAGAATGGCCAAAATCAAACAAGACTAAGCATAGCAAGTGTTGGTAAAGATACAGAGCAACTGGAATTACTATACCCTCTTGGTGGGGATATAAAATAATGAAAATATTTTGGAAAACCATTTTGTGGTTTCCTAAAAAGTCATACATGCACCAATTTATGTTCAGTCATTCCATCCCTAGGCATATATCCAAGAGATATTAAGAACATACATGAACTAATATGTGAATGTTCAGTACTTTATTTGGAATAGTCCAAAACTGGAAACAACCCAAATGTTCATCAACAGATCATCAGATACACAAATTGTGATACATCCATACAATGACATACAAATAAGCAATAAAAAGGAATAGATTATTGATGCACACAAGAACAATTATTAAATAATTACACTGAGTGAAAGATACCATACTCAAAAAATAAGATTGTATACCATGTGACTCCATGTATATAAAGTTTTAGAAAATGCACACTAAACTGTAATGACAAATGCTTAATTGATGATTGCCTGGAGGCTAGGATACAGGCCTAAGAGCAGTAGAAAAGAGGTATTTCCAAGGAGCAAGAAAACACTTCTGGAGGTGAGGATATATTCATTATCTTGATAGTTTCACAAGTGTGTCATATATAAAGTATAAATTTATACTTTAAATATGAGCACTTTGTTGAATCTTTTTTTAAAAATACTTTTATTAATAAAACAACATACAAATACAGTAACATTCTTAACCTACAAGCATTCTATATATGGTATGCAATCAATGGCTCACAGTATCTTCACATAGTTGTGTATTCATTGCCATGATCATTTTTTTGAACATTTGCATGTTGAATCTTAATTACACCTCAATAAAGGTGCAAATGCAAAAAAAGAGAAAGAACAGCAAAACTAACTCAAAAATTAAAAGTAAATAATAAAAGGAATGATTTGAAATTAATAAACTAAGAAACAGACATGCAATAAAGAAAATTTTTTAAATTAAGAAATAACTCTTTGAACAGACTCATAAAATTATCAAATCTTTGGTAAGACTGATCAACGGAAAAAAGAGAAGCTGCAAATACTATTAAGTTTGGAAGAGAGGACATAATGACAAATATTACGGACACTATGAAAAGAGTAAAAGGATATCATGAATGACTTTAGAAAAATTAAATTGGAAAAATTAGGTGAAATGAGCATATTATCACCAAAATATAATTTATTAACATGGACGCAAAAGGAAATAGAAAATTTGAATATTCCCATAGTCAATGGTTTACCGGATCCTGCTTCACTGGTAAGATACAATTGTGCATGTTTTTTTCCAACTTCACTTTTGTGATATTAGGGTTGATAGGCTGAAATCAACCATGGCAGAAGTGTTTATGTCACAGAAATTGACATTGCTACAAATCAGGGCTTTCGTTGTTTTATTTGTTTGTTTTCAGAGTCAATTGTTTAAAAATGACCAGTACTCTGCTGACCAGAGCTATTACATAAGTTGTCTCAGTAGTTAAAAATTGCTCCATAGAGAAGGCACTACATTCAAATAAGTTAACAGATGAGTCTTTTCAAATATTCATGAACCAAATAATTCCAGCATTGTGAAATTCCAACCAGAGCATAATAGAGAGAATGCTCCTTGACTAGTTTTATGAGCTAGTGTAACCTTAATATCAAAATCTGATAACAAACATGTAAAGGGGAAAATATTCATCAATCTAAGTCTGAATATAATGTGAAACTCTTTAACTGTGTTTCATATGCTTATTTCAGCAATGAAGAGGACATATTAAATATTATAATAAATGTGTGCACCTGGAAAAATCAAGTGTTGAAAAGGTTGTGGATCAATGCATATATTTATGTACTTGTAGAATGTTATTTAGAAAAGAATCTTGCATCAACTGATAAAGTTGGAAAAAGCACACCCTCTAAATTGTAAACTTGGAGATAAGATAACCTCTGATCCAGCAATTCTTCTCATCTTACATACATCTAGAGATACACATTAATATTTATTGGATAAATATTTGTCTGATATAAAAGGGATAGCACAAAATGGAGCTACTATGGCTAAGAGATTTAAAATGGAGTCTGCCTGCCATTCAGAAGTTTACTTTTATGCATGTCACAGCCAATTATCACCAACTGCCGATGTATAAAACCCAACGCAACAATCAGGACATCTGGACGCCACGAACCAACTACAAGATAAAGAAATCAGTAAACTGCCTTGAAGGACATTTGCAAAGTCCCATATATCCACCAATCATAATTCTTTACAAACAATGTTAGGTAATCTTCTTTTTCTTTAAAAACCCTTGCTTAGAAGCCTCAAGATGGGACACAGTTTGGGTTGCTACCTGAATCGTGCTCCCTGAACTGAAGGCCCCAAATAAATGAGTCTGTTGCCTTGTAGCTCAGTCTGCAATTTCTTGGCCAATAATATCGATAGTAAAGTGAATAACTAGATACTATATTGTTGTGTATGTGTATGAAATGGAATACATTTGCCAGTGAGGTGAATGAACTTCATGTGGAAATACACACATCACATATTTTACAAATATGTGTTTATAGCAACACAATATTAAACAGAACACATATACAGTAAACAAAGTAATGTAATACTATTAAATGTTAAAATATTAAATTAAAATAGCAAAAATAGTCTTAGAAAGACCAGAAGAGAATGCATTTTAATATTTTGGATCCTTTCTGAATAATGGCCAGGAAGGTTTTGTTTCTCTATTTTCTTTCTTTCTAAATTATGTGTAATGAATATATATTACTTTATCTTGAAAACAGTAATCTACAAATTTCAGTGTTAGACTAAGTTGTTGTGTTATCTATTTTTCAATCAAATATTACTTTATGGTGTAGATTGTTGAATAAAATAGAAAAATAGAGCTAAATGTGTTTCATTCTTAGAGTCAAAATATATTTCACTAACATGGAAAATCTGCTATCAGTTACACTGTCTCCTAGGTCCACCTAATGTGCAAAGTCTCCTAAAATAGCCCCCAAACACCAAAATGTAGGCCAGAACACCAAAAGGGTTGCATTTGCTGGATTATCTATGATATAATGTAAAATTCATAAATGGAGATTTCTGAGTCTAAAAATACTTGAAATACTCAAAAGTAGACAAAACAGATAAAACTATTCTTAAAAGAATGCAAGCACTCCTTCTAAAAGGTATAACATGGTATATATATACTATACAGTGCGCTAAATTGTGTAAATATGAATTCTAGCTCATTGCCATTAGGGGAGTTTCCATTCATCAAATGAAATTTGCTCATATGAGTCATAGGCAAATTTTCTGGCTCTCAGAAGAATTCCAATGCCAGTGGGCTGAGAAGTCCATCTGCCAGTGCTTAGGCACTCGGCAGAAACCAGGAATGCCTGGGTGGCAAAGTGAGGGGCACCAGGCTTCGCTTAAGAGTCTTAGAAAAATGGAATCAATAAATACTAGTTAGTGCTAATATATGCTGAAAGCCCATGGGAATAAAAGATCATTAAGACTCATAGCTCAGAGAGAGAGAAACAGAAATACATGATATCATTGTACTTTTACAAGTTTAGGAATCTATGTCTGCCCAAAGGGCAAAGAGAGCTGAGAAGAGCCAGTATATCTGCCTTGGGGCGTTGGAAGAGGCTGCCAGGGAAAGAAATCTTTGTTGTGGGCCTTCAAACTAAGATTTATGTCAACTAGAGAAAAGGAGGCAAAAAATGATAATGGCAGGGAGGGTGAAAGAGTGTGACTTATTTGTGGAATCATGAGTCCTCTCTCAGGACCAGAGGTTTAGATACTTCATGTGAAAAGGCGATAAATGGGATTGCAGAGTAGCAGTTTGGGGAGACAGAGGAATGCAGGATATATAGCTATAACTTATTCCTTTAGTACTAGAGACCCCAGGAAGTTATTTTTATTGTTACTGTTCTTTCATTGTTCAATTTTTAAAAAATAGGAATGAAATGTGAGTGTTGTTAAAAAAAAAAAAAGGAATTGGTATAAAGGATAAAAATGGGGAATGAAAATTATCATAATAGTCCAAGTGAGAGATGATAAGGGGCTGAATTAAAGCTCTGAAACTAAGGAAGGATTATAAAACAATTTAAGAAATATTTTGGAAGATGAATAGCCAAGTCTCAATTCAAAATTAACTGTGGAAGGTGAGAGAGAGGCAGTAATAGATAAAGACTCGGAGAAATCTAATTATGACAATGCAGTGAAGGGCACTATCATTAACCCAGATATGGGATGTAGGAAAAAGAACAGGTTTTAGAAAGTAGGTAATGAGTTTAGTTTTTGACATACTGATTTGTATGTACCTCTGGTATACACAAGAATGTGGAAATGGAAATATAGGTCAAGAACTGAGATGTGTTTTGAGTTACTGGAATAGATTTGGGACTTGGGAGTGCAGAGCTGGTAATTAAAACTGTTAGAAAGGATGAGAGACAAAAAAAAAAAAATCCAAGCAGAATACCTGTATTGGGTGATAGCTGTGTAGCCAGCACCTGCTTGGAGCATTTTACCTATTTTCATTCATTTAATCCTACCACACAACTCAACTCAGCAGTTGAGTACTGAGGTGGGATGGGGAAATAGATTCACAGAGAGTTTAAAAATCTGTCCAACAATAGAAGCGGCCCTGATGAGATTCATGATCGAGGATTTTGTTGTCAGAGCCAAGATGCTTAAGCAGCACTTTATACTAATGGGAAAGAAACGTGGGTGGACGCTGATATTTGGGAGACAAGCGGAGGAAGAGAGACCCATAGAGGCCATGGAGGAAAAGCCTGGAGAGTGTAATGTGAAGAAAAACAAAGGGTGAGAGGGTTTCCAACAGGGAAGAACCCCCAATATCCAGCGCAGTAGCCATGTCTTAATGCCTGTGCCAGGAGCCGTGGCTGAGCACAGGTTTCTGAGAGGTGGTGGGAAATGGGGCAAGGCTGGGTCGGACAGTGGAGGGAATAGGAGTGAAGAAACAAGGGCAGAAGTCAGAGCATGTGACTTCTGGAAAGGAAAGAAAGAAGGCAATACTTTGATAGGCAGCAGGATAGCGGGGAGATTTTTGGAATTTTCAAAAGCAAGGGTTGCTCTGGCCAAGATGTCTCCTTACATTCAGATGAAAAAGACAAATTCTGCAAAGAAGATCAATCCACTGATCACAGAGCTTGACTGAATATACATTAAGTGAACACAATAAATAAAAGGAAGAGGCTAGGACTTAGGATGGCAATCTGACAATAGGAACTATCTGAGATAGGCCTAGCGAAGTCGAATATGTTGAGTGTCACAGCAGAAGGAGCCTTGGACTTCAGGGTTTAGAATGAACAAGGGAGGTCAGAGAGTTTGTAGCAGGGCTTGCCTAAAATTGCCTAATGCTGGTGTTTGAGAATCCAGCAGGCAGGGAGGCAGAAGAGTGGACTGGAGCCCATGTTGTTGGGGGTTGTAGTAGCGTCCTCCAAGATAGAACTCTTTTCTTTAGATGAATTACATGTCCTTCCAAGCCTCACATCATTCTGCACTCTGGAATTTTTCTGTTTGTTGCACCCTTACTGACTTAAGCATTCACAAAGGAGTCTGTCTGTGCTGGGCCATGAGAAGGATGGAGGCTGCACATATGGTGGGGGCAGCAACCAAGGCAGATGGATGTACAGAGACAGCTCATGTTTCTAAGTGTTAAGTTGTTGAGAGGTCAGAGGCTGGCAGAGACTGGCAGAGCCTTTTCTCTCTTCCAGCAAACTATGATCTTCCATGCAATTGATGTAGTTTTTGGTTGTTTTTGTTATTCCCTTGTCTCCTGGAAAATAACAGACAAAACTTCCACTTGGCACCACTGAGGAAAGGAGGAGTTTGGCTCTAATAGCAGGAAGGAAAGACCTCTCTACCCAGCCCTTTGAATGCACCTACTCTGCTCTTATAAATCCATGGGATCACAAATCAAACAGGTATATGGAGCCTTAGACAAGGGAATTCCACAACCACTTTTTATGTGCCAAACCTACGTCCTTTCCTCTTGCTATTAACATTCTTGGTTCCCTAAGACACATTTTCTCCTTACTGGGCTTCCAATGTTGTTTCAAGAATGCTAAGTTTCATGCTCCCCCACTCTCTTCCTTGGCCATGTTTGGAATTGCCTCTCTGGATTATTTCAAAACTTAATGTTTGCTTTCTCATTGTGCTGGTTTGAAAGGAAGCATGTCCCCTAAGAAAAGCCATGTTTTAATATAAATCCCATTTCATAAAGGTAGAATAATCTATTCAATACTGTATGTTTGAAACTATAATAAGATCATCTCCCTGGTTGATGTGATTTAGTTAAGAATGGTTGTTAAACTGGATTAGGTGACAACATGTCTCCATCCATTTGAGTGGGTCTTGATTAGTTTCTGAAGTCCTATAAAAGAGGAAACATTTTGGAGAATGAGGATTCAGAGAGAGTGACACTACGAAGCAGAGAGTCCACGAGCCAGCAACCTTTGGAGATGAAGAAGGAAAACGCCTCCCAGGGAGCTTCATGAAACAGGAAGCCAGGAGAGTAAGCTAGCAGATGACGCCGTCTTCGCCATGTGCCCTTCCAGCTGAGAGAGAAGCCCTGACTGTGTTCACCATGTGCCTTCTTACTTGAGGGAGAAACCCTGAACTTCATCGGCCTTCTTGAACCAAGGTATCTTTTCCTGGATGCCTTTGATTGGACTTTTCTATAAACTTGTTTTAATTCTCGGCCTTAGAACTGTACACTAGCAACTCATTAAATTTCCCTTTTTAAAAGCCATTCCGTTTCTGGTATATTGCATTCCGGCAGCTAGCAAACTAGAACA
>PVIY010036668.1:0-25264 GCA_004026745.1 Myrmecophaga tridactyla | reverse complement strand
GTCTCAAACATGAGTTGAAATTTTAAAGTATTAATTACCATCTATTTTCAGCACCCTGCAATAATGACATTCCTTTGTTCTTCCTCACACAAAAACATTTTTTAAATTTGTACATTTAGTCACTGTCATTATACACTCTAGGTAATCCTAGATTATACCATCTCAATCTTTATGGTCTATCTTTCTGATTTCATTTGTGACCCCAGCCCTCCTCCCTCTATCATTCTCACATTCAGCTTCATTCAGTGTTTTAACATAATTGTATTACAGTTACGTAGTATTGTGCTGTCCATTTCTGAGTTTTTACATTCAGTCCTGCTGCACAATCTGTATCCCTTCAGCTCCAATTACCCAATATCTTACCCTATTTCTATCTCCTGATGGTCTCTGTTACCAACGAAATTCTCCAAGTTTATTCACTAATGTCAGTTCATATCAGTGAGACCATACAGTATTTGTCCTTTTGTTTCTGGCTAATCTCACTCAGCATAATGTCTTAAGATCCACCCATGTTGTTACATACTTCATAACTTTATTCTTTCTTATAGCTGCATAATATTCCATTGTATGTATATACTAGTTTGTTTAGCCACCCATCTGTTGATGGACATTTTGGCTGTTTCCATCTCTTGGTAACTGTAAATAATACTGCTATAAACATTGGTGTGCTAATGCCCATTTGTGTCCTTGCCCTCATGTCCTTTGAGTAGAGACAGCATATAGATGGGTCCTGTTCCCTAATCCATTCTGCCAGTCCATGCCCCCCGAGTGGGAAGCTTAATCCATCAACATCAGTGTTATTACTGCCTGGGCAGTACCCTCCTCTACCATTTTGCCTTTTGGCTTTTATATGTCCTTCTAATTTTCCTTCTTTTTACCTTTACTCATGGTCTTCCTTTCTACACTCTTCTCCACACCTCTCTCTTCTGCCTTTGTATCTGTCTCTAGTGCTCCCTTTAGTATTTCTTGCAGAGCTGGTCTCTTGGTCACAAATTCTCTCAGTGATTTTTTTGTCTGAAAATGTTTTACTTTCTCCCTCATTTCTGAAGGACAATTTTGCTGGATATAGAATTCTTGGTTGGCAGTTTTTCTCTTTTAATAATTTAAATATATCATCCCACTGTCTTCTTGCCTCCATGGTTTCTGTTGAGAAATCTACGCATAGTCTTATTGGGCTTCCCTTGTATGTGATGGATTTTCTCTTGCTGCTTTCAAGATTCTCTCTTTCTCTTTGACCTCTGACATTCTGATTAGTAAATGTCTTGGAGTACGTCTATTTGGATCTATTCTCTTTGGGGTACGCTGAACTTCTTGGATCTATAATTTTAAGTCCTTCATAAGAGTTGGGAAGTTTTCAGTGATAATTTCCTCCATTAGTTTTTCTCCTCCTTTTCCCTTCTCTTCTCCTTCTGGGACACCCACAACACCTATATTCGTGTGCTTCATATTGTCCTTCAATTCCCTGAGTCCCTGCTCATATTTTTCCTTTTTTTCCCTATATTTTCTTCTTCTTGTCAGATTTCAGATGTTCCATCCTCCAGTTCACTAATCCTATGTTCTGCCTCTTGAAATCTACCAATGTAGGTTTCCATTGTTTTTTTCATCTCTTCTACTGTGCCTTTCATTCCCATATGTTCTGTGATTTGTTTTTTCAGACTTTCGATTTCTTCTTTTTGTTCATTCCTTGCCTTCTTTATAACCTCCCTCAATTCCTTGATTTGGTTTTTGATGAGGTTTTCCATGTCTGTTCGTATATTCTGAATTAAATGTTCCAGCTCCTGTATCTCATTTGAATTGTTGGTTTGTTCCTTTGACTGGGCCATATCTTCAATTTTCCCAGTGTGATTTTTTATTTTTTGCTGGCGGCTAGGCATTTAATTACCTTAATTAGTTTATTCTGGAAATTGCTTTCACTTCTTTTACCTAGGGTTTTCTTGCTGGATGAATTTGTTGTCTCTCTCTTCTTTGACATTCAGTTCAGTTTTTTTCTGGATCTCTAGCTTAGGTTTTGTTTAGCAGAGGAGAATTTTTCAGTTCTTGTTTTCTTGTTTCTTGCCCTGTTTGTAGGGTGCCTTTCCCCCCCTACCCTTAGGATGGTCTACATAGGTATTATAGACCCCAGATGGATTTTCCCAGACCAAACTGGCCTCGTACCAGGAGGAAAGAATCACCTGTGTCGGTTTTCTGAGGGTGAGACCCAGCAGGTTGACAGACTTTCCTGTGAAGTCTCTGGGCTTATCCTGCCCAATATGTGGTGCTTGTCTGCCTACAGGTCCCACCAGCATAAGATGATGCAGTACCTTTAACTTTGGCCGGGGGCATGGTGGAGATAGAGGAGGAGTTTTAGGCTCGTTTTAATGGCTTCAAATTACGAAGCCCTGGTGTCTGAATTCCTTGAGAGAGGGATTCCACCCGAGTTGGGCTTCACCCCTCCCTTGGGGAAGGCACAGGTTCCAGACAAGCCCTCAAAACGAGTCTGTTTCTGCCTATGCCTGGGGCAGTTGCAGCCTGAGGAGCCCTGCTGCTGTACCCAAAGGCAGTCTAGCCTTTGTAGAAACACAGCCACAAAAACCTGTTTCCTTCTTTTTTTTTTTTTCCTTTTTCCGTCAGCCCTGCCCCCTTGCCGCCAGGGCAAAAATGAGCAACCTCCGGTTTGACCAGGTTCACCTGAGCTGGGGGCCTATTTTTAGTAGTCAGAATTTGTTAATTAATTCCACTATTGGTGTCTGGTTGTGCTGAGCCCCTGCTGCTGGTAAAGTCTCTTTCCTTTCCCTTCTGGGAAGCAGCTGTGGGGGAGAGGTGCCGGCCACGGCAGCTTGGGGAACTCATGGTTCTGGGGGGGCTCTCAGCCAGTCCAGCTGGTCCAGACTGGGGTACGCTGTGTGTCTGGTCACTGACATGGCCCCAGGAGCTGTTCTGTATTGTTTCTGGTTATTTACTAGTTGTTCTGGAGGACGAACTAAAATGCGCACATTCCTAAGCCGCCATCTAGGCCTGGAAGTCTCAAACTAATAGATTTTAAAAGCAGGCAATTACACGGGCCAATTTGTATTTGTAGGAAGTCAAAGCTGATTATGAGGTTCCTTGCTCAGGCAACTGGGAAGAAGAAAAGAATAGAGGGGAGAGTTTAGGAAAAAAAATTAGTTCTTTCTGAAGATAAGAAACTTGACAGGAAACACAAGTGCAAATATTCAAAAGAAAAGTCAGGGCTAGAAAGAACATGTAGTTAGGAAGGACAGACACACAGGAGGACAAAAAGATCAGCTGGTGATGGACACAAAGCAGAATAAGAAATTGATGGTGGAAACTTTGGTGAATAGCTACATTCGGAGGGGAATGCTATAAATCCTAAAAGCCCGAGGTTAGAATTGTTTTGGAACAAAATTTGGTTAGGGTTTATGCTGGTGACTTTTCTTGTCAGAAGAGGTTATCTTTACTCTTGAAGAGACTCTTGAGTCTCACTTCTCCTTGATATCTGAAAATGGAATCCTGGGTAGAAACAAAAAAATTCTCTTCATCTATGAGTTGAATTAATTTGCTCAGACGAACAGGGAAATGGTTCTATCGCCAAGAGAAAGATTTCAAATTCAACAGTGTCAAACACCTATAATAAAATCTTCAAAACATCACACCAAAGTTGGATGCCTGGTGATAATTTCAGGTCTCTCAAAGGATCTGAGGTATTCAAGAAAGGTCCTTCCTGTGATGGTTAATTTTACGTGTTAAAACAGAAATCTAGGTGTTGCTGTGAAGGCATATTATAATGCGGCTAACACAATCCGTTGAGGAGATTAACCCTTGATAAGGTGGCTGGGCCTCAATCAGTTGAAGGTGTTAAGAGCAAAAACAGATTTCTCAAAGAAATTTTGCCTCAAGACTGCATCAACTCCTGCCTAAACTTCCAATCTGCCAGATTTCAGATTGCCGGCCCCCACAATCGTGAGCCAATTCCATAAAATGAAACTCTTAATCAATCAACCTACCTCCTATTGGTTCTGTTCTTCTAAAGAACCCTGGCACTTCCCAGTTTCTTCTCACTAAAGAGAAGGATGGAGAAAGAAGGAGGCACCCACATGGCCTCTTTCATCTTTCTCTGCAAGCTCTGAAGTAGAGACTGAGTTGATGGTCAGAACTTGACTAGCCTGGGAAGGCTGGAATGAGGAATGGAATGTTCCACAGACAAACTGGAAATGATCACCCAATGAAAACCCCAAAGCATATTCAGAAGTCTATGACCTATGACAGGCAAAGGTTGTCTTGCTCTCCTGGCCCCTAGCTGCCTTCCATCCTCTTCTCTCCTAGCCCACAAGAACCCACTATTCACTACCCTAGAACTGCTCAGTGATGCACTCTCTCTCCAGGACTAAGGTCCTGTTTTTGAGATTTCTTCCACATCCTCTTGCCCGGTCAAGCTGACCATTTTCTAAATGCCGGAAAACATTCAATCTGTTTCTGAGCAATTCAAAGCACTTTACATTCATAGACTATAATGAAGATAACTTCCAAAGCACTTATGTACACAGCACTGCTCTTATGAAGCAGGCAGATCACACTTCATCCTCATTTATAGTTTTTAAAAGGTTCCCAAGTGATTCTACTGCCGCAACAAGTTTTGAGAACCACTGATTTAGTACAAATCGGAATTCAATAAACAGTAACTATTACTTTGAACCCATCATCAGCAAAACTAGGGAGAGTTGTCATACTTCAAGGGATATATGGGACGACAGGACCGAAATGTAGCCATTTCTTTCCCCTAATGTGACATGGTAAAACTAGGGAAGATTGGGGTAGAGTCAGGGAAATGCTCATCACAGCTTATCTGAGAGTATAAACTACTTCCTATAGGAAAGAAAACCAAATAGCGAAAGTGGTTGGGGAAGCCACGTCTTTCATATTGAAGGTTTTCAACTGCAGTAGCCTATGAAGTTCCAACCAAAAATTACATTAAGACCTAACGTACTAATAGAACACATGGTGGAGTGGAGCAAGAGGTTTGAGTAATCCAGGCCAAACGCTCCATTACACCCTAAAGTCGGTATTAATTCTGTGAATTAATGCTAAAAGTCAGTATCCGTTTCATTAGCACAATCGTCTAAATGGGAAGTTGCTAGAGCCTTCTGTTTAAGTGTATGGGCATTGTGTGCGCTGCCGGAATTTACCATCACAAACATGAGTGGTGCCCGCCCGTAAAACCGGCACTATTTAGGAAGGGAAACACTCCACAACTCCCTCCAAGAATAAAGTGAAAGGAAAATAAGAAATGTGGAAAGGTGTGGGGGCAGCCTGAGGCACGAAGCAACCAGGGCGGCCGCAGAGGGTGCGGGGGACTCCGCGGCCGCTTCCTGCTGGCACCCCACGTGGCCTAGGCGAGGCCCCCACCGCCCGCCCTGCTCCCGAGACCGCATGAGCACCGCTCACACTGCAGGATGATCTCTTCGAATGCCTGCCTCTGCAACCGGTCCCGGCGCCTCAGTTCCTCCGAGATGTGGCTTTTCCAGCGGGGGAGGTCGGCGGCGCGGAGGCCCGACGACATGTCGCGCGCTGCCCGGGCGCCTCAGCGTCACCGATCCGAACGGGGACCTGCAGCAGCAGCCTGCACCATGAGAGAGCCAGCGCGCGCCGGAAGGCCGGCAGCCCAAAACCTCACCCCCACTCAGAGGCCGCCCCCGACGCCATCCGAGACGCTCTTCCGGCTCCTGCCGGAAATAGTTTTGGCGCAGGCCCGGAAGACCTCGCGCCTCACCCGACGTGCTACGTCACTATGCAGGCGCCCGACGCCGGCGCAGGCCGTTTGCTGGTGTCGCTTCCTGGAGGTCGGCTGCTTTCGGGGCAGAGAGGCGGCCGCTGGGGGGCATTCCCGGCAGCGCTGGAGACCTAACTTAGAGCGGGAAGGAAACAGGAAAAAGGCCTCTTTCGCCGTTTTCCTACGTTTCCTTTGCTACTTGTCTCTTTGCGGTATTTTCTTTTTTAACCTGTTCCCCTTTTTAGAGTTCTCGGTTTACAAACGGAAGTGGGGTCCAGTCCCTACACAATAGCTGTGTGATTGTGGGAGAGTGACGCCCTCACTAAGGCTTAGTGTCCTCATCCTTAAAAAGGGGACAGTGATAATACCGTCCTCATAGGGTTGTTATGAGGATAAAAGGAATAAACTGTGATGCAATTAGCACCGTCTGTGGCATTTGGTAAAGCTAACTTGATCTGGATACCTGGTGTACTTCCACGGCTTAGCCCAAGTTCAGCTGCTTTCGCAAGAGTGCTCCAATGACTTTGGAAACAGGTTTGTCTGTAACTGAGAAATTAGCATTTAAGGAATGATTTTGATTACTGAATTATTATATAGATGTACCCTTTTGCTTTCTGGTATATTGCAGTAGACAGAGGGAAATGCCTGAAATATCTAAATTGTAGCCCAGCTGCCTTGATCTCAGATAATGATTTATTTTCTGCTCCTGTGATTGTAAAAATCTTGTAACTAACCTTCATTTATACCCATTCATGTTTATTAATGAATTATCTTTGGTCAGCCCAGAACTAACCCACACCAAGTCCAGTTATCTTAATAACCGAGACCAGATCTAACGAATGGGCCCATCTAACGTGCACAGTAACTTAGATTTTAACCTACAAGTTACCTATACCTCATTGTAATACTAAAAATCACACCCATCATCATATTAAAGCCCCCATTTTCTTACATATGTTCTGTGACTGAACATGTATGGAATCAATCTGCAGTGCTCAACAATTAGATCATCTCTAGTATACCATCTGGGGCCACTGTGCTCATTATCCTAAACCCTGCCCATCTTTTAATTTTAGAAAGCTATTAAAATTATTACAGTTTGGAGAGACAGATTTTGGGCTGCTAGGCCATCTGATCTCCTGCTATGTGCCCAGCAATAAACTTTTCTCACTTTGAAACCCAAATTGGTCCTTTGAGCACATTGGGCGAAGGAATCCACCACCTTTGTCCAGTAACATGTTTGCACTGGAGAAGCGAAATGCAAACAGGAGCTACAGAAATACATACAAATTAATACATCAGACATGGCGATGTTAATCATCAAACCCTAGAAATGATGTATTACCTAAATTAACCAAGTAGGACCTTAGAAAAGTTAGGATGCAAGCAAGCCTAGAAGAAGGGAAAGAACTTTTATAGTAGATGTTGTAAAGGGGAGATGGAGAACGCAGGCTCCTGGGAAGATGGCTCTTGTCACGAAGCTTAGTACAACGGGAAAAAACATGAGTCTGAGAATCATCTCAGTTCCATCTGTATTTAACAGGTTAGTGAATTTACTGCAAGAAAGTGGAACTAAATAAAGGCCAGAGGTGAGGAAAGGAATTTCAGAAACCACCTCTTCCAGTGTATCTCAAGTTGAGAGTGTGCAGGTTTGAGAGGATGTGTGTCCCTTAGGAAAGCCATGTTTTAATCTAAATCCCATTTCAAAAAGGCAGAATAATCCCTATTCAACACTGTATGTTTGAAACTGTAATCAGAACATCTCCCTGGAGATGTGATTTAATCAGGAGTGGTTGTTAAACTGGATTAGGTAATGACATGTCTCCACCCATTTGGGTGGGTCTTGATTAGTTTCTGGAGCCCTATAAAAGAGAGAACATTTTGGAGAATGAGAGCGATTCAAAGAGAACAGAGAATGCTGCAGCACCATGAAGCAGAGAGTCCATCAGCCAGCGCTTTGGAGATGAAGAAGGAGAACGCCTCCTGGGGAGCCTCATGAAACAGGAAGCCAGGAGAAGAAGCTAGCAAATGATGCCGTGTTCACCATGTGCCCTTCCAGCTAAGAGAGAAACCGTGACTGTGTTAGCCATGTGCCTTCTCACTTGAGAGAGAAACCCTGAACTTCATCTGCCTTCTTGAACCAAGGTATCTTTCCCTGGATGCCTTAGATTGGACATTTCTATAGACTTGTTTTAATTGGGACATTTTCTTGGCCTTAAAACTGTAAGTTAGAAACTTATTAAATTCCCCTTTTTAAAAAGCTATTCTGTTTCTGGTATATTGTATTCTGGCAGCTAGCAAACTAGAACAGAGAGTAAGACCCATCAGAAACAGCTAATTAAGCCTTTCCTCTCCCATGGAGCAGAGGAGGAAATCAGGCTTCTAACAGCTGTAAACGTATTTCATTGGCAGTCAGTATAGTAACCTGAAGTCATGGAAAGGACCCATGAGGATCAGAAATAAAGTGACTTTCTGACACACACTGAAGAAAATGAAGAAATGTGTTCTGAAAGTCACCAAGAATGGCAGGGGCACCAGCATCACATCTTGACAGTTAAGCATGTTAATTTTCCAGACAAGATAATGGTTAAAATACATTAACAACTTTGCAGAATCAGCAAGTCTACTTGTGGGAATTTATGCCAGGAAAACTTAGGTAAGTGTCCATTACAAAAAAGCTTGTTACAGCATCGTTAATAATAGTCAAAAATTGGAAACAACCTGAATTACCAACAGCTAGAGATTGATTAAAAGATGTTCATAATAAAATGTAAATATTTATTAATATTTATATACATAAAATATAAATCCAATTTGTGTAAAGTAAATGTTTCCCTGGCTCTTCACAATGACTGTTGAATGAATGAATAAGAATACTAAGCTTGGTCTGGTCAGGGTCTCACTATCTCACCTTTATTTAGTGCACTTTCCAGCTACATTGGCCTCCCCTTACTCCCTTCTATTCACCATGCTCTCTCCTACTACAGGGCTTTTGCATTTACTGTACTTCTGTCCAGCACACTTTTCTGATTTCTCCGAGTTAATTTCTATGAGTTCATTTTTCAGCTCAGTTATCACCTCTTCATGGATTTCTTCCTGACCTTCAAGACTAGGTCAGATCTCTCTATTACACGTTCACCTCTCCTTTATAGCTACTTGTCTTAAGAAGTACGTGCAGGGCGGGCCACAGTAGCTCAGCAGGTAAGAATGCTTGCCTGCCATGCCCGAGGACCCGGGTTCGATTCCCAGTGCCTGCCCATGTTAAAAAAAAAAAAAAAGTCCCTCCCTTTGTATCATTACTTTATTTAACCCCGCTCCCCTTCCCCCCCCCCCCCCCCCCCCCGCCACTAGATGGTAAACTACACAAGTCAAGGGGCTGTGTCTAATTTTGCTCATCATTATACCCCAGCAAGAACATGAAATCTTTCTTAGGTGCTCAGTACATGTTTAATGAATGCAATATGTGAAAATACAAATAGTATAATCTCTGGGCAATGACATTACTGTTGATTTCTTCTATATTTTGTTTCTTACATGCATTTCTAATTTTTATACATTGCACATTACTACTTATGTAAGAAAAAGTTGTAGAAATTAACACATTTATGGATAAAATAATTTATTCATCAGGGTGCTAGACTCTGGGAGATATCTAATAAATGTAAATACTTCTACAGTCTTACAGGTCTTACAATCTTCTGAGTATTTCACATATACTAACTCACTTTATCTTTACAACAACCCTAAGCAGTAGGGTAACACAGCATCTTCATCCTCATTTCACAGATAAGGACCCTGCGGAACAGAGAGGTTAAATGACTTGCCCGAGGACACCTGGCTAATCAGTGGCTGGACCTGTATATTAGAATAGATATAGAATATGAGAAAATATTGCTCATATATTGGAACTATTTTCCCTTCCCCCCCTAGACTGAAAAACAAAGGGACACCATTTTATAAACTACTTTTCAAATGACTCATGAGATAGTAATAGCTCTGCAGGGTGGGGTGTCGAACCAATACTATATTTCTCATTCAGTAGAGCCACAAAATACACAGCAGCATGATAGTATTTTGATTAAACATTGTATACCATGAGATGTGGTTCTTTATTGAGTAAAAGTTCACATTTTGTCCTTTGAAAGGTCTTACACCAAAACAGCAATTTGTTGAACTTTATCTACAAATTTGGATGTCCAGGCACTATGCCTTTGGGAGGCTAGTCCTGTGTGCTACCCTCCAAGTGTTCCCAAAGTGCTCCTAATTAGGAGGTGCCACTTAAGGACACAGCAGCTTTCAGAGATGGGGCTCCAGGACTAGCCACTCCATGTGGCTTGGGACTTCACATGCATTCCACCTTTTAATCCTGAACTTCTTTCCAATAAAGAACTATTTCTATCCCAAACTGCGCACGGCATCTCAGTCTTACAAGCTGCCCCACAGCCAAAGTTTCCTTGGAAATGTTTGCAGACCTCCCTTAATTTTGTCAAGCAGTGTGCATGGATAAATGGCATTTTCAATAACCGAGGTAACCCCAGCACAGCCCTTGTTTTCCTGGAAATGTGGAGCAGTACAGTCCAAGGAAAAATAATCTAGCCTAAAAAGTGCAAGAGGTATCTTCAAAATGTTCAATTGCTACTTCCTTTCAGGTTCAGCCCTTAGAGTCACATTGAAGGCAGATTCAGGAGTGGCTTTTCTGGTATTTCCACATTACCCCTGAGATCTCCCAATGTACCTGGGCCCCACCCTAGATCTTGGGGGCACACCACTGATCACACCCTGGTTGACAAAGTACCTCTACATCCTCTCCTTAACATAATTTTTCTTTCTTTTCCCCCTCCATCCAATTCTTTTTCTTTTCCTCACCTCTCTTACCTCAAGGCCCATCTCTCTGTGTCCAACCCCCCTATAAAGGTTTTCAGCCATCCACTATACCTTCCATCCATCCATCCGTCCATCTACTTTCCTCAGTTAGGCATGTGTGATGGAGGTGAGGGTAAGTGACCTTTATGATCTGGTAGGATGGGGTATGGGGATGGGGAAGTATCTAAAAGACAATCAGATCTTTGACTCTTGCTACTGAATCTTCTCTGCCTTATTAGGCTATAAGAATATCTTTCCCTTTTCATGTCTTAACTTCTATTACAGAAGCCTTGCCCCTGCCCTGCATCCTCTACCTTAACCTGAAAAGTTACCAGCGCCAGGAATTAGGGGAGAGAACAGGAGAGAAAGACAAACATTCATTCTCTTATGCAAGCAATAATTAAAGTAGGATATAGTTTACTGATTTGTAAGCTTGAGAGTCAGTGGATTGATTTACAGTGGGAATTAGAATGACAAGCAGACTTAAGTAACATTCTTATATCAGCAGTGCTAATCCCTTGTAGAGGTTAAGATGATTTCAGCCACAGTATCAGGAATCTTAACTTGTGGCTTAAACCAAGGTACAGAAAATATGGCCTTTGGGCCCAGTCCAGCTTGCCCCTCGTTTTTTGTTCAGCCCTTCAGCTAAAAATATATTAGCCTTTGGGGGAACACAGTTGCTTAATTTTGCCTCAGCCTACAAAGCCTGAAATATTTACCATCTGATCCTTTACCAAAAAGTTTACTTCCCTCTGGTTAAACTGCAAGGGGTTATTATTATTATAGATGACAGGAAGTCCCAAGATAGAGTAGGCTTCAGAGTTGATGGATCCATCTCTCTGCTATGCCATTCTTAAAGTTGGCATCAAACTTAGGCTAATGGCAAATGACGGTAGCCATTGTAGGCATCATGTCCCTTTCTGAAAATGACCCAAGGAAGTAGAGAGACCCTTTCTTCTTGTGATTCTCTCTTAGAAATGTGAAACTTCATATTTCTCACATCTCACTGTCATAATAGGGTCATCTGCTCATTCCTGGCAAAGGGAGAGGGCTCACTTTTAGACCAATCTGGTTTGCCCTTGGACTGGGGTGAGATCAGCTTTTCCTGAGGCATGTGGCTAAGTGGGAGAGGGTTGAGTACTAATGAGAGCCAGTCTTCAAAGATCCCCTTTGCCTCCAGAGAGTACCTCCCAGTATCAAAACCCTTGTATAGTTCCTTCTTGTATTGAATCTGGACTGATTCTGTGTAACTTATAAAATGTGATAGAAGTATCACTGTGTAATTTTTGAGGCTAGGTTATAAGAAACCTTGAACCTTCTGTCTTGGCCTCTTGAAATACTTACTGTCTTAGTTGGCCAGGCTGCTATGACAAATACCACACAATGTCTTGACTTAAACAACAGGAATCTGTTGGCTCACAGTTTTGAGGCTAGAAGAGGTCCAAAATCAATATATCAGCTAGACTTGCTTTCTCCCAGAGTCTGTACATTCTCATGCTGGCTGCCAGCAATCCTTGAGGTTCCTTGGCTTGTGTCATCACTTGGAAATGTCTTCTCTATACTTTTCTTCTGTGACCTCTGGGTCTCCTTATAAGGCCTCAAGTAATCTGGATTATGACCTATGCTGCTAAAGTTGGCTACACCTTAACTATTAACATGCCCAAACAGTTCTATTTATCATGGGTTCATACCCATGGGGACATGGATTAAGACTAAATATATGTGTTTTTTGCGTTACACAATTCAACCTACCATCCTTGCTCCATGCCAAGCCAGCCACCATGTACAAAGTGTAACTACTAGGAGACCACTATGCTATGAAGATGCCCAAGCTAGTTACGTGGAGAGGCTGTGTGCAAAGGGAAAGATGGATGGCCAGTTTCCAGCTGTTCCAGCCATCTCAACCCAGGCACCAGACCTGTGAATATAGAGGCAATATGAGGTGTCCAGCTCAGTTTAGGGTTCAGGTGACCCCAGTTGCAGCCACCCTCTGACTGCAATTGCATGAGAAGGCTCAGGCAAGAGATGCCCAGCTGAGCCCAGTCAGGCATGGAATTGGGTGTTTAATGAATTGTTATTTTAAATATGGGGTGATTTGTAAGGCAGCAAAAGATAACCAGAACAATATCTGAACAAAATCGGGGTTCTCTCAGAAAGAAAAAAGCAGGGAATGGTCATTGCTAGTG
Organism: Myrmecophaga tridactyla; assembly: GCA_004026745.1. NCBI lineage: Eukaryota > Metazoa > Chordata > Mammalia > Pilosa > Myrmecophagidae > Myrmecophaga > Myrmecophaga tridactyla. The sequence goes on along the minus strand of PVIY010036668.1, from coordinate 12,469 downwards.
TTGTCCCCTTCACCCCAGTAGAGGAGTGTTCATTGAACGCCATGCTATTATCAGAAGACTATCCAAGGAAGGTGAAGACCTTAAAGAAAAAATAACTTCAGGTTTTAGAATGTGATACTTTTTTTTTTTTCCACCGTAGGGCTCAATCCACTTGTAAGGAGAGACCACTGGGGTGAAGATGATATATCTCTGAAATCGCTACAGAAAAACTCACTCTTTTCCTCCTATAATAATAATAAAGAAGACTAGTAGTAGCAGCTAGCATTTTTTGAACAATGTACAATATGCCAGGCTACACACTTTATATTTGTCACCTCATTTAATTCTCATTACACCATGGTGGTGTCGATGATGTTGTGGGCTCTGCTTTACAGGGATAGCGTCACCTGGCCTCAGAACTGTAGACTTGTAAGCTAATAAATCCCCATTGTAAAACCCAGCCCACTTCTGGTATATTGCATTTTGTCAGCTTTAGCAAACTAAAACACCACGTCATAGGAGAAAGATGAGAAAGGAAGGAGCCCAGACTCTGAGGGAAATCCCAGGCAGAAAAGGGCTCTTCCTCCCCAAATCCTCTTCTGTTTCTACCTAAAGTTTCTACTACGTGACTGGCCCTTTCTGACCAATATCTCTTTGGATCAGTCATGGATATGAAGCTGGGCCACATTGTCTCCCAGGGACCTCAGCGCAGAGAGCTGGACTTTAGCTGTTGGTTAATGGGAGCTGCCTCCCCTCCTAGAGATGTGTAGGAGATGGCCAAAGACTTTCAGATAGGGAGGGGCATAGATGCCTGGACCCCTTGCATCTGAGCGGGACAATATCTGTGATGTGACTGACCTTCCAGAATGGAGCCTAGACTTCTAAAACTACAGCTTTGCTCAGCTTCTTTTCTTTGCTATCCTGCTACCCTCACTTCTAGGCTGATGCCTAGGGTGAGAGCATTTCTTCCAGAAATCCCAGAATCCCTAGTTCTGGGGAACCCAACCCAGTCAGCCCTAAAGTTCATGGGATGAATCTTGAGGACACTAGGTTGAATGAAATAAGCTACACACAAAAGAACAAATATTGTACAATTCCATTCAGAAATTGTATACAAATTCATAGAGACAGAAAGTAGATTACAGGTTACCAGTGGCAGAGTTGTTGGGGGTAGGGAGTGGGCAGTTATTGCTTAATGGGTTCAAAGTTTCTGTTTGGGGTGCTGAAAAAGTTTGATAATGGATAGCGGTGATGGTAAACAATATTGTGAATTAATTAATGTCACTGAATCGTACACTGGAAAATGGTTAAAGTGGGAAATTTTGTGTTGTATAGATGGTACCACAATAACAAGGAAAAGAAAAGAAGAAGAAAACAGGAAGCTGACGTGGTTAGACATTTCTCCCCCGAGAATCCTACCTGTGCACATGCTTATTTGCATGAAAATACTGCCCTAGACTCTATGGAGTTGATTCAGCGGTGCTAACCCCACATTTTGACTCTTGAATAAGCCACTGATTTCTCAAAAAAAAAAAAAAAATGGGAAGGAGACTTTCTTGGATAGAACTTTCTGTCTTCAGTGAAGAAAAGCTGCCCGTTTGCATGGGGTTCTCTGCTGTGTTGGAAAATTACTGAATTCATCAAAACTGCAAAACTCAGTCTTGAAACCTCCAGAGCTAGGTTTTTGACAATCACTTTTCTGATCCCTTTAGGAAATAGTTCCTGCCACAGCCCTCACTCAGCTCCAGGTTACCAGAGTGTCCTTGGGTCAGGCTATCAGGGGGTCTCACAGAGGGTGTGAGAACCATGGGCAAGTCCGGTCTGAAATGAATTTTCTACTTTCACACCCGACCATAAGATGGAAGCATTGTAAAGGCCTGAAGGTGGAGACTGAGGGAGACTTTTCTTAGAATTTGAATCGTTTCCTGTGTAGCTGCTGTTCTGTGAAGACAGAAGTAATCTCGTCTTGTAGAGAAAATTAATTCTGAGAGGTAATTGATTTATTTTTTATGTAAAATGTTTAACCCACCTCCATATATCCTGGCAATACAACCAAACTCTTGACAAGGAGCTGAAAAGAAAAGGTTTGGAGACTGGGCACGTGGTTTGGAGACTTGACTCTCCACTTTTCGATATTTGCCAAGTGTCCCCACCACCCTGAACCTCAGGTTCGTTCTCTATTAAATACACAGAAGACCCACCCCACAGAGTAGTGAGGGTCAGATAGAGAATGAGCATTTTTATTTAGCTGTGCACTTTTATTTAGCCCCAAAGCGCCCCTTCTAGGCTGACTAGTTCTAGATTAGTTCCCAACTAGCAAGATCAGTATCACCTGGAGAGCTTGTTAAAAATGCATGTTCCTGGGTCCCTCCCTGCCCTAGACTCCCCTCCATCCCACCTCCCAACCACCCCCAGTCCCACCCCAGCCCACCCCTTGAGCTACTGAATCACAGCCTCTGTGGGTGGGCCCAAAAACCTGCGTTTTTAAAACAGGCTCCTCAGGCAATTCTTATGTACACTTAAATTTGAGAAGCATAGGTCTAGTATCCCCCCCCAGAACAGATTTTGTAAGTCATTAATAGGTTACGTTCAAGTTTGCTTGGACTGGCTTGCAGTTAAAATTTATTCTCCGTAACAAGCAGTATTTATATGCCATGTATTGACAGAAAAGAATCGGAACCTTGTTATATGCTGTCTACGCTTAGTAATTAAATTATGTAACTATTCTTCAAGTCACATTTAATCACATACACTCATGTCCAATTAAGATGATTTAAGAGGAACAATTAGACACTCTTTTTGCATTTATTCACCGAAAGTGGATTAAGAAAAAGATTAGAAAAGATGTGCAGTCGTTGTTAGGATCTAGGCATAATCTAGACTGTTGCATCATGAGGTCTGATTTTTGTTTTGCTGCTTGGAGAGCTGATGCCAAGGTGCACAACAAATTCAATGGCAATAAAATGTATTTTGCCTGAACGAAGAGCAAAGGTTCACTTCAATTTAGCCTTCTGACTTCACTTACAATTTTTCATTCCAGCGCATAGAACATGCTGTGAAAAAGAAATCACAAAATGACATGAAACAACCCCTCTGTCATCTGGGAGTCTATATTTAGAAACACTTCTAAATGTTTCTGCACCACTGGGACTGTGGGAAAGATTTTCCTTTTCATTATGCAACATTATGAGCCAAAACCAAAAATCTAAGACAGTTAGTTTTAATATTTTTTTGTGTGCACACCACATTGTTGCATGGTACAATGCCAACGGCGAGAAAGTGGGTAAGAAAACCTGTTGTCCATATGCTACAGATGAATGATAATTTGATGAGTAGAAACAAGGAAAGAATGAGCCTCAAAAAATAGGAAATCTCTGAAATCCAGCATATCAGGGTGACAGTGACTGAAAGGAAACAGTTCTGATGAGATCCTCGTTGTCCTCGAAGGTCAGACTTTCAGAGCTCAATCGAGGAAGACCTTGAGAAAATCTTGCTCAAGCGGCTTGTGGGTGCAAAGAGTAAATGCCACTGCGTCTTACCCATGATTTTCACTTTCCGCTCATTTCTCCATTCTTCCCGATGACTCTGGGGCATATTTATTACCCTTCTTACAAATAGGAGTCAGAGAAGTTGCCTTAATTGATTGATGACGAAGTTGGGATTTGAACCCAGCCTCGGCGCCCAATCAATTCCCGGACCCTGACCACCACCACTTTATCTATTCAACCACTTCGCCTCTTTTGGGAATGAGTTGTGTGTGTAGCTCTTGGATCAGTTCTCCTCCGAGTGTGATGCCCTGACCACCTACATCAGAATGAACTGGTGTGCTTGTTGAAATGCAGATTCCCAGGCACCTCCCAGAGTTTAGGAATCTGCAATACAGAAAATTTCCCGGGTGATTTTTATGAATTGCAAAATCTGGGTCCCATTTTCTTTGTGAACTCCAGAAGAAGAATGAGATAGAACAGCCACCTTTCATAATTTAACGAACAGGTTAGAGAGAGCAGATGCCGTGAAACAAGTGCAAAAACTTTCATTGACTCTTTTGTCTGCAGCAAGTTGTGAAATCTCGGCGTGGCTTCCACCTCGCACTTGGTGTGCTTTTGAACCACCCTGCTTTGTGATCAGGTGGTATTTACTTGGGGAATCAAATCCTCGAATTAACATAAGCAAAACATAATTAGAAAAATCTGTTATAAAAACCATTCTGCTCTCCAAGCCAAATATAAATTACTTCGGCGTAAATCATGCCAGGAAAATTGCCTCGTTAGCTCATGTAATTAAGAGGGATTGTCACGCCAAATTGCTGTCACTGCCTATTTTTCTTAATTGTTTGGGCATGTGGCCTCCCCTAACATCCTTTATTCTCCAAGACTCTGTGTGTAGTTTGCAGGTGCTGCCATCAGAAGATGATCTTACTCAGGTTTGTAATCAGCTATTCTGGTTAATAGTCATTTGCCCTCCTTCCTCCTCACCCATCCTCCTCCCCGTTCCACTGTGTCTGCAGCACAGTGTCCGAGGCATTGATCCCTAGGGATGCTCTCACTGCCTCTGCTCTCTTGCCCTTTGGCCTCTGGTTGGACTTGGCCAATGGGGGTGCCAATGGAAGATGAAAGGGCAGGAGAAGAGCAAGTCATAATACCTTGCCACCACACCCTTCCTGCCTCCCTATGCTTCTCTTTATTGTGTATGTGGCTGCAACTTCTGGTAGGAACCCCTCTTCCTGGGCTCCAACCCTCACTCCTTGGATAACACCTTTCTTTCCCCCACGCCTCCCAGATCTAAGGGAGCCCATGGCTTCCTTCTCTTTCTAGTCCCTGAATGCCTTAATATCCCTTGCTGGCTCTCCTAACTCTAGGTGCACTTTGTAAATAGTCCTTCATTAAATTTTCTATGCTTACACTCCCTTGAATGTGTCCTGCTTCCTATACGTCCAGGTACACGTTTATATTTATGGGCCATGCGCACAAAGGCGCAACTTGGAGACACTGCAAGTCTGGTTCCAGATCACTGCCATAAAGCGAGTCATGTGAATTTTTTGGTTTCCCAGTGATTATAAAAGTTATGTTTACACTGTATTGTAGTCTATTAAGTGTGCGATAGCATTATGTCTAAAAAAACAATATACAAAACCTAATAAAATGTGACACAGACACACAAAGTGACCATGTGCTGTTGGAAAAATAGTGGATAGATTTGTTTGACGTAGGGTTGTCACAAAACTTCAATTTGTAAAAATTTCAGTATCTGCAAAGTACAATAAAGCAAAGTACAATAAAACGAGGTATGTCTGAACAAAGGTATCTAGTTAAATTTCTGGTTAATTTTCAAATATAATTACTGAGATAAAATTATTGGGTTTATTTTCAAATATGCACACACACATATATCAAAAACATTCTAAGCAGGTAGGGCTTTGTTGGATTGATTGAGGAAATCTATAGAAATGGACCGTGGAGAAAGGAAAAAAGTAAGGATCTAAATTTAACTTTATGAAAAGAGGTTTCATGAGCTAGGGTAGAGAGAGGAAAGGGAGGGGAGAATTGGGGGAAAAGAGAAGAGCAGCTATGCTGGCATGAAGTGTGGTTGAGTGGTCTTTTGGGAGAGAAATGGGGAATGAGGACTTTAAAAAGTATTCTAGAGGATTATGCAGTTTGATTTCTCTCCTTGCTGCCCAACAGAAAAGCACATTCAGTTATGATCAACACTCTTCTTCAAAGCTGTAGGGTTTTAAAAGATGTCTGCAAGTCTTTTGACACTTTTCCCACCAAAAGTTGAAGTCTAATTCCCTTCCCCTTTGAACATGAGCTCATTCAAGGATAGAAGGCAGCAGAAGTATTTGAGCAGAGGTGGCAAGAGAGTGAACCCCGGCTGAATTTTCATGGATGGTTCCAGTAGAGCTGCTGCTGACTCCTCTTGCTTTCAGGAGGCAATGAGGAAAAGGTCCTTTATGTTCTTACGTGTAGTTATAATAGTTACTTTAAAATCTTCATCTGCTAATTCCAACATCTGGTCATCTTGGGGTTGAACCTTATGAAAGATAATTTCAATCCTCTGAATTTTGTTAAATTCCTCTGATAAGTATTGATTGTTTTTTTTGAGGGGGGGAATTAATTTTCTTTCTTTTTTTTTTTTTTGGCATGGGCAGGCACCGGGAGTTGAACCCGGGTCTGTCTTCAGCATAGCAGGCAAGAACTCTGCCTGCTGAGCCACCGTGGCCCGCCTGAAATTAATTTGATTCAAACTTCAAATTCTATCTCCCCTGAGCGGGTAACTTTTCCAAAGTCATAACAACAAAAAGATAACTAACGTTAGATAACTTACAAAATAAATTAAACTGTGACAGACTATTTACTTCTGTACAGTTTAATCTATGTTTAAAAATTCTGTCCTAAAACAAGCCACTCTCTCAGCTTCTATTTGGTTCTCTTTGATGCCAAGCCAGTCTGTGGGTGATGTTATTTACTATAACTGCTCTTTGCTTGTTACAGGCTTGTAACCTTCCACCAGGAGTGGAAGCACTGTGATCCTCTCCTCCAGGGGATAGAGTCTTTTGCCTGGATCCTTAAATGGTTGGAGTACTGTTAGGATTGCCAAGTAAAACACAGGATCCCATCTAAATTTGAATTTCAAATAAACAACAAATGAATTTTTTTTTTTTTTTTTTGCATGGGCAGGCACTGGGAATCGATCCAGGTCTTTGGCATGGCAGGCGAGAATTCTGCCTGCTGAGCCACCTTGGCCTGCCCAACAAATGAATTTTTAAGATAAATTATTTGAGACATACTTATATTCTTTGGGACATACTTGTACTAAAAAAAAAAATTGTTGTTTATTTGAAATTCAAATTTAACTGGACATCCTATATTTTTATTTTCTAAATCTGGCAACCCTAAACAGGGAAAAACTACCCCGGGTAGTTTAATAAAGGACTTGGTCGGTCTGGTCTTCATCCCTGATTCCTGGGAGATATCCTCTAAATCTTTGGAATTTCTTCTGATAGGAGTGTCTGTTTTATTCACAGCAGGCCCTGGAGCTCAGCTGAATAGTTTATGCTAATAAGATGACTCAGGGTTGGGGCTTAGAGCTGGTGGTCATAGTGGCCTGATCGCAGGAGAGTAAGGAAGTAGGAAGCTCAAGATTGTGGTCAACCACAAAAATATTGATTCCCTGAACTAGGCTCACCTAATGAAACACCATAAAAAATCTTGGGCCCTGAATCCCCAGGAAGCGGCCATGGTTGATAATACATACTGATGCACTGGGAGGGTGACAGGTTCTGAGCCCACATTGAGAAGACATGGAAACTTGTGTTGGGGACCCTCCCAGACCACGCCCTACATTCCTCTCTTCTTGGCTCATGATTGGTGTCCTTTTCTTGCTATAATAAAAGTATAGTTGTGGGGGTGCAAGGGTAGCTCAGTGGTAGAATTCTCGCCTGCCATGCGGGAGACCCGGGTTCAATTCCTGGTCCATGCACTTTCCAAAAAACAAACAAACAAGCAAAACAAACATGCAAACAAACAAAAAAATTCAATAAGTGATGCTGCAAGAATGGAATACTCACATGGAAAAATAATGAAATGTGACCCTGCTATACAGTATACAAAAAAAAACCCAACCAAAACATATAGGTAAAAGTATGGTCGTAAGTGTAGCCCTTACAGGGAGTTCTGGGAGTCGCTCCAACAAATAATTAAAACTGAGGGGGTGGTGGGAACCCCAAAGTTTCAGCCAGTTGGTCAGAGTGAGGGTGGCCCTGGGGACCCTCGAACTTGCAGTTGGTATTTGAAGAACTGTCTTTCCTTCCCTTCTCAATTCCCCACTCCCTTACTGGTATATTCTGGAGTTCCTACCCAGTAATTTCCTTGCACACGACTCTTTGTCTCAGAGCCTGTTTCTGGGGAACCCAAACTAACACTACAAGTGGAGATTAACTGACCCCAAAAAGGGTCTGATGGGGTCTGAAGCTGGCAGGGCCTCAAGGCCAGTTCTGGGCTTGGGATGAGCTTTGATATCCTGACAGCTGAGGGGCCCCTGCTTCCAACATCCCAAGGCAGGGCCAATTTGGGGCTCCCCCACTTCCCATGCCCTCTGGTGCCAGAACCCATCTGTTAGGTGACCTCACTTTATCCCTTGAAGTGAAAGGAGTCAAACTGGCCTGGGGACACTTCTACAAACCTGTGGGGAGCACCTTCTTGTTTCTTGGTTCCTGCTTTCATTTTGTTGTTGTTCTCAGGTGTCAGGATCAGTGCCTTGCCTTCTTCAACAATGAGTAACTATCGGGGGACGTGCCGTATAGCAGGTGTTTGTATCAGGAGGTGATTCCCCGATCCACCCAGGTGGCATTTGGCAATGTCTGGAGACATTTTTACTTGGGGGGCTATTGGCATTTAGTGGGTAGAGGCCAGGGGCCCTGCTAAACGTCCTAAAATGCATGGGACAGGCCCTGCTACAAGAAATTGCCCAGCCCCAAATGTCATATGCCACAGTTGAACACCCCTGAACTATGGTGAGCAGCTCTTTCCCCAGTTCTGGTTTGGTTTGTTTCCTCTGGGAGTTAACATGGAAAGAGGAGGCAATGTTCGGTCCATGCTCACCATTGCTTTGTTACAGTCTGTTGATGACTAGAGAAGATCTCTGATGATGACTGTGTTAGGCATGAAAGGGCCAGGGGAAAGAGTGGAGGAGACTGACATTGATGGAGATTGATGGGGAACGGAAGCCAAGAAGGCTGGAGACCAACGTAGATGGAAACCGATGAGGATAGAGATTGACATGGCTGGAGAGAGCTGTGGATGGAGCCTGGCCGTCTCTTGGGCACTGGACCTGGGTTTGGCAGCTGGGGGGAGGGCATGGTGCCCGTGTTGCTCCTGGGAGGCACTGAGCATCTATGCCCATGTCACAGCGATGGCATGGCCTCTAGCAGTGATGCTCGGCAGATCTGGAGGCAGGACCTGAACCCAAGAGCCCAGTAACCCAAGGAGTAAGCGCAAAGCCTGGCCTGGCCTTTGCAGCAGCTGAGGCTGAAGTAGAAACATAGAGTTATGTTGCTTTTGTCAAATCATCACATCGATGAGTTGACATTTAGGTTTACATGCATCCGTGGTCATTTGTCACTAAGTAGGTCTTTTAATTGTCACAAAGACCCCGTGAGGTTGATGTATCGTTATCGTCTCTTCATAGATGAAGAAACTGAGGCAACTTGATGTGAACTTAAGTACTTGGCTGCAGTCAGGCAGTTGGTGTATGTGTGTGTCAGGGTGAGGATGGGGTGAGGATGGAGCTAAACCCAGTAAGCTGGCCTCAGAAACCAAGGCCCTAACCTCCATGGTAAGAGTCATTCTAAACATTACACTTGAAGTCCTAAGACTTCCCCCAGCTAACTCCTGAGGGAACTTCATCACCAGGGTCATCCATCCGCACAGTAGGGGGGTTGCCTCACTCCTCAGGGCTCGTCCCAGCCAGGTGGCAACTTTTTGGCTCACGTAGGCATCCAGCTCCAAAGTCTGTGCTCTGAACCCCTTCCTTAGATAACTGAAGCAAGGCAAATTATTTCTGGAGACTTACACCAAATAAGGCATGCCGGTTCCATTCACGCCCCTTGCACTACACCATAGTTCCACATGTTGCAAAGGACAGTATCTGCCGCGACCCCTCTGCCCAGCCCCTGCCTGGGCTGCTCCCAGGAGCACTGCCCCCTTCCCCTCAGGGAAACTCAGCTCCCCCTGGTCTTGCACTTTGCTTCTCCAGCTACTCTGCCTGGGAGCAGAGGCAAGTGTGGTGCCTGGGGCAGAAAACGTTGAGGCAGTTCTCACAGAGTCCTGCAAACTCAGGGGATTGGGGAGGGACCCAAGAGCGAGGCCCTCCTTAAATGTGTGTCCCAATCACCTTCCACCCTCTTCTCGACCTTCCTAAACACATGAACAGGCATGTCACCTCTCCAGAGTCCCCTATGGCTCCCCATTCCTTGAGGAATAAAGCTTGGACTGTGGGTCATTTCCTTGGCTAAAGAATTTGGAAGGAGCTGATGGAGAGAGAAACAGGGCCCAGGGGATAGGCTGCAGTGGGCCACAGAGCTGCTTTGTGGCAGCTGGGGCTGCAACCAGCACGTGCTGCTAGCAAGAGGACCTGCCCAGCCTCCATCCTCACCACACTTTGGAGTGTGGTGGGCGCCTGCTCGACAATGTCCTGTGTGTCCCTCAGGTGGGCTCCATTGGCACAGGTCATTTGAGCAGCTCGGATCTGGGCAACTAAAGGAATTCAGTTAGACCCCCTGGCCTCAAACATGCCCCCTGGCCTCAACTAGCCCCTCTGGCCTCCACTAGCACCCCTGGTCACAATGAGTATCCCCTGGCCTTAAGTAGCCCCCTGACCTCACTAGCCCCTCTCCTCCAAGGCTTCACACAACCTCCTCAATGGGCCCTTTGGCTTCCTCCCTTGTTTCCTCATTTTTGCCCACCCCTGGGAGACCCAGAGCAAGGCCCCCCAACTACCAGGAAGGAGCCTCGCTCTTGGCTCCTGGCCCCTGCCCTCTGCGGCCCCCTCTCTACGCACCTGGCCTCCCCCAGGAAGAGAAGGGCTTTCAGCCACCTGCATTTCTTCGTGTACCCCAGAAAAGCCATGTCCTTCAACCCTGATTCAATATCATAGGGTGGAGGGTGGGCCACGGTGGCTCAGCAGGCAGAGTTCTCTCCTGCCATGTCGTAGGATGGAAACCCCTTTGATTAGAATTATTTCTGCTAAGATGTGGCTCGCCCAATTGTGGGTGAGGCCCTTTGGTTAGATGGAGATGTGACTCCACCCATTCAAGGTGGCTTGGTTAGTTTACTAGAGTTCTTTAAAAGGGGAAACACTTTGGAGAAACTTCAGATACAGACGCTTGGAGAACAGTTGCTTCAGAGCTGACAGAGACACGGATGTTTGGAGATGCTTGGAGGGCCGACAGAGAGAGCAGATGCCTAGACACGGGTAGAGTGCAACAGACATTGTCGTGTGCCTTCCCATGAGATGCTAGGTAAGTCAGAACCCAGAGGTGTGTCCCAGAGTTGCTAAGTGAAGGCCCACAGACGCTTAGAGAGGAAACCCCAGGAAACAGAGGCTGAGAGCAAAGGAGCCCAGGAGCAAGGGACCATGTGCCTTCTCAGCTGACAGAGGGGCTGCAGACGGCGCCAACCCTTCTTGAATGAAGATAACCTCTTGTTGGCGCCTTAGTTCAGACATTTTCAGGGTCTTAGAACTGTAAACTTGTAACTTACTAAATTCCCATTTTCAAAGCCATTCCATTTCTGGTATATCGCCTTCCAGCAGCTTTAACAAACGAACACACTGCCTCCCCCAGGGCCACATGGAGCCAGGGCCCTGCAGAGAAGGCCTCACCCAATCCTCCTCACCCAGTCCCCACCCACTCCTTCTTGCCCAGTCCTCCTCGCCTGGTCCCCCTCACCCAGTCCCCCAGCAAATACCTTTGTACAAGGAGACTGAGCATCTTTAGGAAATCATGGCCAAGATACCAAGTCCCAGGCTGTCTAAGCCCACAGCCTGAAATACCCCTGCTCCCCCATCCCCTGTGGCCTCCCCACCCAAACCTGCTGACCCCCTGCCATCAACACTGGTGGGGCCCAGCGATGTTTGTGGGGCAAATGAGGGAAAAGCATGAGCTGCGCCCGCTGGCAGAGCATTGCCCACCAGTGCTGGTCTGCTGTCACCTAGGGGGAGGGGTCTGCTGTCACCTGGGAGGGAGGGGTTCTGTTGTCACTTGCGGGGGAGATGGTCTGCTGTCACCTGGGAGCGAGGGGGTCTGTTCTCACCTGGGAGGGAGGTGGTCTGCTGTCACCTGGAGGACCTGAGCAGTGCCAAGAGCCCCCATCAGACAACAAAGAGAAATCCAGGGTGCCTGAACCCTGCTTGGCCACTGCAGGTGTCCCAAAGCCAGACCTGGTGGGTATTGGGGGTTGGGTTGGGGAGGGGGTCCCTCCAGGGGTGAGACCACACGTTTGCATTAAAAGGGTCTCTTTCTAGTGCCCTGAAGGCTGGGAGCTGGGCTGTTGCTCCTGGCAGAAAGCTTCCAGGCCTAGAAATGGCTGGATCTCCATGGAAATTTTTGCGGGCAGAAAGGAGCTATTTTTAGGATAAGCACACAAGAGAACCTGGTAGGCTGGGGTTAAGGAAGGTAGCTGTGGGAGAGAGCTTTTCTCAATGACTCACTAATTTCCCTCCTATTGGGGTGGGGGAAATGGCATGGAAAAATAACCCAGCGAGGAGGAGAAGTGGGCACGGCTGACCCCATCCCCTGTCCGGCAGGCAGCTGCCATCCTGGCTGAGGAGTGGGCTGGCTGCGGGGAGGGGTCTCCATTAGGATGACAGCTCCTGCCTGTGCGCAGAAAGCTCTGCTGCTTTCCACCAGCTTTCACGTAAACAGGCAGAGAAGGGAAAAATGTGTTTGTTAAAAAAAAAAAAAAAACCAAAAACAAGTCAGTAGCAGCTTCTG
>PVIY010036667.1:0-25272 GCA_004026745.1 Myrmecophaga tridactyla | reverse complement strand
CCCTAACGCTTCCTCTCCCTTCTAAGCAATCTCTTTCACTTCTATTTCTCCTGCAAATCCATCAATGCAGGTGACTCTCAAAACTGTGCCCAGGGCCTCATCTTCTCTCCCCCATGTTTAACTACTAGCAGGTCAACTTCATCTGATCATCCCTCCAGCACCCCAAATGCACTTCCCATAACATCACCCACCTCCCTCTCCCCTATACCAATATCTCCTCCCTGCGTCCCATCATTCTTTATGGCACCACATCCTGCCAGCATCTGAGGCTTAAAGCTGTACAAACCTGTCTGAGGGAGCACTGCTTAGTATGTATGGACTAGATGTGATATGTGTCAATTTATGACTTGGCAGCTTGCCCCCAATCTGCCCCCACCCCTTCCCCTCGCAAAATCTAAGTCTTCTCCTCTATCGGAATCTTAGTGCTATGTTTTAAGCTTGAAATATTTCAAAAGGATATGTTACACATTAAAAAAAAAACAGCATTGTAGAGTTTAATCATTTAGATTTAGGTTCCACATATTCTTTTTCTGAAATTTTAATAACAATTATTGATTTATTAAGTCCCTCTGATTGAGGATGGAAAATGTTGACTAAAATGAAAAAAATACATATTAAATGCATACTGTTTAAAATTCATAAAATAAAACATTCTTCCCATTTCCTCTCTATCCAACCCCTCAATTTTGCCTTTTTTCCATCTCTGCTCTAAAAGCCTCCTTCTCCCTGCCCCCCCCACACTACCCCACCCTTTCCACACACACACCCACTCCCGCTGCCCCCACCCCCACCATGCCCCGGCCCAAGCTGCCAAGTCATAAATTGTAGCTCAGCCAGCAATAATCCCAGCCAGCATTTGTGAGCACCTACTAAGTGCCAAGCTCTGGGAAAGACCCTTGACACATATTATATCTAATTCTTACATACTAAGCAGTGGTCCCTTAAACAAGTAAACAGAAGTCTGCTTCATGGAAAAGTGAATGTATCGGAGTGGGAGTGGCAGGCAGCACACTGAGGCATCTCAAGGTACCAGAAGGGAAGAAAAGCAGTTGAGTCTGACCAGCACTGGAATAGAAACCAGACATCAGAAATCAAGCAGCTTCTGGGCTCCTCTCTGCTTCTCTCTGCCCCCTTCTTCTTTCTATTTGTGGATCTCCTTTTGCTACTTGGCATGCACAGAGCCAAACATGGTGACCACAGCTTTCTCGGGCTTACCTCTTCCCTTTCCGAATGCCCAAGCTAGATCAATTTGAGTCCGAGTGGCCCAGCCTGAGCCAGTTGTCTGTCACCCGTTCAACCCTTGGTGCCAGCGGCAAGGTCACAGATACAAATGTGGCTGGCATGGGGGGTGGAGTAAGGAGATGGAGAGGGACACTCTGGAGTGGGAGTAGTAGCCTTTGGGTAGGGGTAGAACTAAAAATATGAAAGAGGAGAAGAATAGGAGTTTTGCAGAGAAAGAAACCAGAGATGAGAAGCTAACTGGGTCCAAGGAAAGAGAGAGACCAAGGTGGTATCAGGCTCTCCCCCATAAAGTACTCATTAAACCTCATCACCAGCCGTTCTAGTTTGCTAGCTGCCAGAATGTAATACACCAGAAATGGAATGGCTTTTTAAAACAGAGAATTTAATAAGTTGCTAGTTTATAGTTCTAAGGCCATGAAAATGTCCCAGTTAAAGCAAGTCTATAGAAATGTCCAATCTAAGGCATCCAGGGAAAGATACCTTGGTTCAAGAAGGCCGATGAAGTTCAGGGTTTCTCACAAGTGGAAAGGCATGTGGCGATCATGGTCAGGGTTTCTCTCTCATCTGGAAGGGCACATGGCAAATATGGCATCATCTACTAGCTTCCTCTCCAGACCTCTTGCTTCCTGAAGCTCCCCCAGGGGCTTTCTCCTTCATCTCCAAAGGTCGCTGGCTGGTGGACTCTGCTTCGTGGCTCTCATCATTCTGTCATCCTTCTCTGCCCTCTCAGAATCTCCAAAGGTCACTAGCTGGTGGACTCCGTGGTTCTCTCGGCCTCATGGCTCTGCTCAGCTCTGCTGTGGCTTTCTCATTGTTCTCAAAAGGCATTCTGTCCAAATATGTCACCTCCTTTATAGGATCCCAGTAAACTAATCAAAACCCACATACAATGGGTCTCCACCTAATCAAGTTTGATACCCACAATTGATTGAGTGACATCTCCGTGGAGATAACCTAATCAAGTTTCCAACCTATAGCACTGAATAAGGATTAGAAGAAAGCGTTGCTCCCCCAAGATTGATTAGGATTAAAATGTGGCTTTTCTAGGGTACATAAATCCTTTCAAACCGGCACACCATTCTACAGGGAAGATATGGATATCCCATTTTGCAAATGAGGAAACAGAGTTGCAGAGAAGTTAAGTAATAGTCAGGATTTAAATTCTGGCCAAGCAGAGCCCCAAACCCACACTGTCTTCTCTTTATTGCTTCTCTCCCTCCCAGCATATCTCCATCCTGATCTGAAACCCTGAAAGGCTCCCATTTCTAACCAAATGAGGGTGAAGGGCAGGCATTTTTTTATCCTAAAGAATGTGGGTCCAACTAGCTCTTATTTTCCTAAATGTCTTTCTTTCACCTGTGTGCCTAAATAAACTGCATTAACTTGACTTAAATATGTTTCCAGCTCCTGATCCTTTGCTCCTGCTATTCCTTCTATCTTCTAAGGCCTCCTGGCTTCTCTGCATACCTATGCTATCCACCTGTTAATGCCCTACTAAGTGTCACCTCTTCCGTTGAGCCCCCTGGACAACCCAACCAGAAGGAATACTTCCCTCTACCAAATCCTTATAGAACTGTCTTCATAGCTCTCTTCTGACATTTACCAGTTTCAGCTTTATCATTTGATTCCTAGTTTGCTCAATATTAGGACCTACTTTCCATGAGAGATGGGGCTTTATCTTACTCGTCTAGCTTTCCCCCAGCACCATGCTCGATGTATGTATACTGAATGAATTAACAAATGAATAAATGGACTCTCCTAGAGGAGAGGTCAGAACCAAAATTCTAATAGGGAGTGGATATTTGTCACCTGAACTGTAAAAATAAAATTCCTTCTCTTCTCACTTTCCAGACGTTGTTCAAATACCCCATCACCCAATGCTTGGCTGCACCGTCCGTATATCGAATGATTCTGAGGGAGAATTTCACCAGGTATTGTAAAAGTGGTTGGTGTCAACAGTCTTTGGTTTGGGTTTTAGGGATCTGATCCATTATGGTCTGACCAGGTTTTCCTCTGGTTCTTTGAGAGTAAAGTGTGTGTGCGTGTCTGTGTGTGAGTGTGTGCGCGCGTGAGTGCGTGTTAAGATTGGTGGTGATAATTATCAAACAATCTATTTAGTGTAGGAAATCAGGGCCCAGAGAAACATTTTAGTGAACCTTGCATCATTATGAGTTTTGGTTTTTAAAATATTTTTCACGGTGAAATGAAAAGCACACCAAAAAATGCATAATACACAAATGTACAGATTAATGAATTGTTGAAAAGAAAACGCCTGTGTAACCATCCATCCAAGTCACAAAAATAAAACATTGCCACCACCCGGAGACCCCCTCATGCCTCCCCATCTTCCCGAAAAGACACTACTATGTTGGTTTCTATAGTGTCCGCTCCTTGCTTTCCTTCCTTGTTTTCTTCCTTATGAAGTATCCCTGAGCAAATAATTGGATTTATATTCTTTATATTAGATTTCATGGGTAAAATGGAAAAAAGCATGCATATCACACAATGTACCTTGCAAACTACTGCAAATGTTCACATCAGGCTTCCGTGTTCTCTCCTAAATGCCTTCTTTCAGGGCTGCTTTCCAGTGATCCTTCTCCTCTCTTTTTTCACACTCAGCCCAGAAGCCCTTACGTCCTAAGTATTTTATTTCCAGCCCTTAATTTCCAGCCCCCACTCAGAAATACAAAAGCCCCTCTATGCCCTCTATAGAGGGCAGGATAGTTCTGTTATCATTCTAGCATGTCCTTGGGGTTTTATCCCTTACCACTTTATGGTTTATAAAAATATGCCTTTCAGCTGCAGAAAATGCTTTCCTCAGATGGGTTCTGATAAATATATTTTTCTCCTTCTTGTTACATCAATATCCACATTCCATCCAAATCTCCCCAATTTACCCAATAGCCTCACCCTCCTACCCCCTGCCAGAACGGTTAACAGGAAATGGCGGGAAGTGAATGACATCCACGTGGCCTCAGCTATGGGTCAAATACCCAGGAGGCAAGTGAGAAAGTGAAGAAGGAAAAAGATGAGTGATCCAGATGACAAAGCTGAGTTGGCTTTTAATGCAATTGGCCTGGTGTGGGATGCACTGACTCCTTGCCTCCCCCTAAGTCTCAGATTCCCAACCTTGGAGCACTGCAGTACTGGCGGGGAAGCCCTGCTGCCCCAGGAGCAAGAGCAGTGGAAAAAACAGACAGGCCTTCTGCTCCATGAGCTCTACGGACAGTCGGAAACGGTAGGTGGGCGGGTCCTTTCTGGGCCGGTCCCCCGCAGTGGGTGAGTGTAGGCGGAAAGCTTGCTCTGGGCACAAGACCGTAGGAGCACACGCCTGGCTCCCGCGTGCCAAGTGAATTTGCCCAAAATCAGTTTGCAGAGAGAAGATTCATAACTCCTCAGCCCATCGAGGAACCATGTGCTAAAACCTATTGCGCTACTAGACAAATACTTAAGAAGGGGTCTTAGGACACTTGGACGCTGGCCCTGTGACCATTAGCTCAAGGAAGCCCAGGATGGCGATGGGATGGGGGGGTCTCTACTGCAGATGTGGCTGCAGCCGGCAAGTGCTGTGCACTCCACCGTCCCTTCTGTAGTCGTTAGGGTTCTCTAGAGAAACAGCATCAACAGGGAACACTTGCAAATATAAAATTCATAAAAGTGTCTCACGTGACCGCAGGAACACAGAGTCCAAAATCCACAGGGCAGGCTGCGAAGCCGACGACTCCGATGGAGGGTCTGGATGAACTCCACAGGAGAGGCTCACCAGCCGAAGCAGGAATGGGGCCTGTCTCCTCTGAGTCCTCCTTAAAAGGCTTCCCGTGATTAGATTTAGCATCACTCATTGCAGAAGACACTCCCCTTTGGCTGATTACAAATGGAATCAGCTGTGGATGCAGCTGACGTGATCGTGACCTAATCCTGTGAAATGTCCTCATTGCAACAGACAGGCCAGCGCTTGCCCAATCAGATAAACAGGTACCACAACTTGGCCAAGTTGACACGTGTCCCTAACCATCCCTTCCTAGGGTGGCAACTACAGATGCAGCACGGAAGGGTCTCAAGACGTTCATTTCTGAGTATATAGGAGAATAGCTGAGAGGTTTGATTGCAAGATGCTAGCAGGGGCAGAGAGGACAAGACTTCCTGTATGCATTGCTCTGTCTCTCTCTCCCTCCCTCTCTGTATCTCTTACCCTTCTCCCCTCTCTGTCCCACCTCTATATCCCCCCCTCTCCCATCCCCTTCCCGCTCTTCTTCCCCTCCTTTTCTCTCTCTCTGTCTCTCTCTCATACACACATACACACACACCGTGATCCCAAACAGGGTTCCAGAGCTGCCAGATAGATATGGCATTTAGAATATTCTGCACACCACAAAGCTCAAGGATTTCAATGGCAGTGTGGCTGGGTATCTCTTCCAACACATTCGCAATCCATTTGCAATGCGGGACGGAGCCCCTTCGCCCCAGCACCCCAATCTCCCTCCAGCTAACAGAGGATTGTCTCCCATCTCAGGCCCTATAGAAAAATGGCTGCTTTAATCCCCATTCATTTACTGTCTGACCGTTTTTTACTAAAATAATCAAAACGTGGTCTTCTCGCAGGTCTGAGAAATGTTGAGATACAGGTCCTGACCTCCAATGGCTCAGAGTTTCTATTTGGGCAAGGAGAGCTAAACGCTATATCTGTGACCCCAGTCCCTTTGCATCAGTCATTTGCAGCAACAGAATACTCAGTCCCTTACACGCGGATGGCACTTTATTTCTGAATGCACTCTTCCCACGTGTTCACTCATCTGTGCAAACTTTCTCATGAGTCTACAGTGCAGGCAATGATAGGGCAGAGGGGAAAGAGCATCATCTCCTAGAGCTCAGGCTTGGGTATCAGCCCAGCCCTGCCAGGTATAGGTTTCAAACCTTCAGGCATAGCATTCAGCCTTCCTGAGTCTCACCTTCCCCAGCTCTAAAGTGCAATGACACAGGTGACCTTGCCGGGTTGTGATAAGGTAAATGAAAGGAAAGTGTGGGTCACAGTACCAGCTCAGAGAATGCGCCCACATTGTAGCTGCAGGTATAAGTAGGTAGGTATTGTATTAGTTGCTGAAAGTGCAGAGATGAACAGGGCATCTTCTCAGGATGTCCATTATCTACCAATGGACATTATAAATAAAAAATATTCATAATGCCCTATAGGCTAATGACAGAAATATGGGAAAATATGCTACAGAAAGGGACCCTTGCAACTGACTTTTCTTGGGGCCCAAGGAACAGCTAGTAATTGTCACTTAATTGAATGCTCTGTCTGTGCCAGGCACCGTGCTAAGAGTTCTACATCCATTCACAAGCCCTCTGTGAGATGAGTATTATAATTATCCCCTCGTATGGAGTTGGAAATCAAGGTGGATTGATTGGCATGCAGCTAGTGAGTGGAGAATTCAAGATTCACCACCTGGTCTGCCTGACTTTAAGGCTCCCAGCCTGAGAAAGATTGATATTTGAGAGAACCATAAAGAAGGAATGAATTCCATCAAGAGGTTGAAGGGAAGGCAGTGCAGGGCTAGCAGAAGGCATGGTAATGACGAACAGACCCTCAATGCACATGGAGTAGTTGAGGCAGGTTTCCTCTATCTGTCCCATGGCCTCAAGTAAATGTGTGTTAAATGGACGCATGGCCTTCCGCTGGCAAGCTGGCCCTTACCTGGTATATGACACGCACCCCACTCCCTGCATTACGTGTCCACAGTCCCCCGTGGTTGTCCCTGTGCACAACCATGAGCTCCTGAGTCAGGAGCTCCAGCGCTTAGAACAAGCCCAGCCCATCTTGCAAACAAGTCTGCTTCATAGACTTCGGTCTCAGCATTGGGAGTGGACCTGGACGCCCTCCCTTCCCAATGAGGGGTCCTTGTGAACCTCAGTGACACTGTGAGCAGGGGAGGCTTGCGTCGTTCTTGCTGTTGTCTTGCCAGCCAGGACTCTTTTGCCAACCCCAGCCCTCTTCCTTTGTTAACAGGGCTCAACTTGTGGCATTTTACGGGGCCTGAAGGTCAAGCCAGGTTCCATGGGGAAGGCCCTCCCACCCTTCGAAATCCAGGTCTGGTCCACAGGGCACTGGCAGAACATGCACAGGGCATGGCTGGGATTGGATTGTGTGTGGCACCAGGTGGCAGAACCAGCCATGCTCCCCTGCCGTGATTGTTTAGCCTCTTCCCTCCCTATTTTTCCTCCGATTTCCCGTGGATGCGTGAGCTGAGACATGCAGCCCAATGCCCTGCACGCAGGGGAGGAAAACAGAGGGCCTTGGGTCAGCGCTGGCAGTTCTCTCCACCATCTGTTCTTTCACTTTTTCTTAATCAACGTCATAAGGCTTGAAGAAACATTGGCAAAGTCTATACATTCATGAAACAAATAGACTCATGACTTGAGTCTCACCATTTGCTTCAAAGATCTTTGACGGTTTTCATATCTCTTCTGAAAAGTTTCTCCACCATTTCCCCACTCCCGTTGTCCCCACAGAGGCCACGTGAATGAGCCAGGCAGTGCCTGGGTGGGGCAGGAGGGAGGTGGGAGCCCTGTGGGGTAGGGCAGGAGGGAGGGGGGAGCCCTGCTGGGTGGGATTCACAGACCTGTTTCTCCAGATCATTGACAACCAGGGCAACATCCTGCCACCCCAAACGGAAGGAAACATTGGCATCAGGATCAAGCCTACCAGGCCCTTGGGTATCTTCTTAGGCTACGAGGTAAGGGCACCCACCCCAACCCCAACCTCCAAATCCCTGCAGGGAGCTGTGTAGGTGGGAAGGGATGGATGCAACTCTGCATCCTGTGGCATCTTCAGCTCCTCCCCCATCACTCCAATTCAGCGAACTCAGCGATGGACAGGTCCCCACCCCCGAGGCTCACAGCTCATCCCCCCATCTTTCCCTGCCCCAATCCATCTGGCACTTACGGACTGACTGATGGGTAGCAAGACCGGCTTCAGGACCCCCCAGACTTCAGTCCCAATGAACTCCTGTGGTGAAGAACCAGGCTTTGTGGTCAACACTATCCACCCCACTTGCCAACAAGGTGTGGCCCACTCACCAACCTCGCTGAGCCTCTAGGGCGGCTACTATCCCCACTTCACAGAGGAAGAAACTGCCACTTGGAGGCATTATGAGACGTCCCTATATCAAAGAAATGGCAGGTCCAGCATAAGAGTCAAGTCCATGTCTTCTGGGCCCTGAACCCTCACTCTTTAATTCGGGGGAGAAACCCAGAGATTACGGAAAACTGAGATAGGCCATAAGGAAACCTGCTGAAATTCTTCCTCAAAACAAACCCTATGCCTCTGCAGCTGAGTAGTACCCATGAAGGGGAAATTCTCTGCTTCCAAGAATGGCCGCGGAAGGGGTGACCAGGCCTTGCAATCCATCCCCTTTCTCCAAAGTCATGGCCCCTGGAGACACTCCAGGCATCATTGCTGTCTCGCGGTGTGGCCACAAGGGGCGCTGTTCCTCTCGTGAGTTGCCCAGAGGCAACCGTGGAGGTCTTAGCCTTTATTCTCAGGACCACAACTTTAAGCTTGAATCAAAGGGAAAATAAGTACAGAATGACATTTCTCTTTAGATCATCTCACTATTTTTTTTACTTGCAAACGTGTTAAAAGGAAAAGGTTACCTGGCAACCCTACATGGAAAACAGTATCACCTGCCAAAAACCGAAGGCACATGTAACCGTAAGTGTAATACAAACAAAACAATCGTCTGAAATTCTAGTTGAATGGTTTCCTGCCAAAAATCGCTGACCTTGAAGCCCTCCCCCACCCTTGGGGATAAAGATGGAGATGAGCAAGGCTTTCAGAGACGCTAAAGACGTGTTAGCACAAACCTGAGATTCTCCTCGATACATTCAGTAGCCTGGACAAGAATCCCATAAGGAATGTGGTCCAATATTTTGTCGAGTATCTCTTAAATCATTTCATGTTTCACCAGAGGGACAAAGACAACACAAAGCATAGTCGCGAAGTGCTCAGGCTGGGGAGGGAGGTTTACATCAAATACCAGCCCTTCCGCTCTCCAGCTTCTCTGTAAAGTGGGCTGTAAAAGCACTTATTTGTGAGTGGTGATAGCGCCAAATGAAAACAGCCATTTGGTGAATGAATGATGCTGAGACAACAGTGGCCAATCACAAATCCTGGATGATTCCATTCATATCACATTCCTGGAAAGAGACAATTACAGAAACAGAGAGCAGATGAGATCTCGTGAGGGGTAAGGAAGGGGCGGCCGAGGAGGGAGAGAGAGAGAGGAAGAGGGGGAGGGTGTGGTTGTGAAAGGGGCAGCACCAGAGATACCTGTGATGGTGGAAATGGGACCCACATGTGTGATGTGTGTGGAACCAAAAACACACACATACACGCACACACAAATGAGTACAGGTAAAAAGGGGCATATCTGAATAGCTGATGGACTATGTAGTATCAATATATCATGATATTGAACTACAGCTTTGAAGATGTTTCATCGGAGGAAACAAGGTGAAAGGGACATGGAATCACTCTGTATTGTTTCTTATAATTCTATATAGATTTACAGTTACCTCAAAATTAAAAGTTTCATTTAAATAATGCCAGCCTAAATCCTAAGGTAAATAGTTAATAGTACAATGACAGAGATGCGCTGTTATCAATGGCAGCACATGTACCACACCCACACAGTGTTAATAATAGGGCGGTAGATGGGAATCCTGTTTCTTATGCATGATTATTCTCTAAACCCACAACTTCTCTAATAAAAAAAAAAAAGGCAGACTCAGGATTTATTTGAAAATCAAATGAGATAGTGTTCGGGGAAGAAAATTCACTCAGCAAATGTTTATCGAGATTACCCTATGCTGAGCTTATAGAAGTGGATAAAAAAAAAAATAAGCAGGGTTCCGGCTCTCATGGAAATATTTGTGGAGTGCCACGCGCAAGCGAGTTGTTATTTTCACGGTGATCAAGAAAATTGCCTTTATAGCTTCCACCCCTGCACCAGGAGCTCACCTGTCAAGCAAATAGACTCAGCGAGTTACAAAACCTGCCTGAGTCCCGGGAAGCGCTAGAAGCGGGAGTCGAGCCCAGATCTGAGCCCCATCGCCACGCCCACCGCCCACCGGGTGCTTCTTTCTCTGCAGGGCGACCCGGTAAAGACAGCCGAAGTGGAGTGCGGGGACTTCTACAACACGGGGGACAAAGCAACCATGGATGCCGAAGGCTATTTCTGGTTCCTGGGGCGGACTGATGACATCATCAATGCCTCTGGGTAGGGACGGGGGGGGCCCCCCGATGGGAGGTCACCTGCCAAGTCCCTCCTCCCGGCACCGAGGAGGGGACCCTCAGCCTAACTCCAAACAGAGAAGCGCCAGAGGCCCTGGCCCGGGGTCGTCTGTTTGTGCACTCCCCCAGTCCCGTGTCCAGCAGAGTCCAGCAAAAGAAAGATCCAGGGGGTCTGCAGGGGGGAGACAAACTCAGAGTCAGACATCCTGCCATTTAAGGGGCAGGTATAGAAAGGACAGGGATCTTGGGTCCCCATTGGTTGGAGAGCTTATTTTTTATACTTGTGCGCCTCAAATGGGGTGCAAGATGTCACAGCGGAAATATAAAAAATAATAGCTAACCTTAACGAAGCGCTTACTAGGTGAAGTCACTCTCCTAAGGGCTTTGTATCTATTAACTCGTTTAACTCACCCTCAATATGGGTAGATACTATTATTTCCTCCCATTTTACAGGTAAGGAAGCTAAGGCACGGAGCAGTGAAGAAGTATGATGAGTCTCAAAGAGAATACGGGGTGGGGTGGGGGGAGCCCAGATTTCAACCGAGGTAGTCTGACTTCAGGAGTTGGGGGAAAAAAAAGATGTTTCTGTGCAGCAACAATTTCTCTTGGATATTTCCGGAAATGGAATTTTTTTTAAAACATAATTCTCTAATCAACACTGATGTAGTGGGGACTAGAATGGAGAATTTGCATGAATGTTTGAGATGAAGTTTGAGGCTTCCGAGAAGGTTCACGCTGGTGGAAGCTGCTGGAGCGCAGTGCCCGGGGCTCTGGGCGGACGGAGCCTTGGGGAAGGAGAGGTGGAACCCCGGGGTGGGTCCAGCTTCGGGCCTTCCCCGCACAGAGAGTCGAGGTCTTCACGTCCAAGGCAGATTTGATCGTCCAAAGCACAAGATCGGGGGCCCAAGCCACCCCCACCCTGGCGCTGCCTCAGAATGCCTGACCTCTCTTCCAGGTACCGCATCGGGCCTGCAGAGGTGGAGAACGCCCTGGCGGAGCACCCGGCGGTGGCCGAGTCAGCCGTCGTGAGCAGCCCGGACCCCGTTCGAGGGGAGGTGAGCTAGAGGACAGGGAGACATCGTGACGGGCTGCGGGCTCTGGAAAGCGGGGCCCAGGAACAAACCTCCAGGCATTTTCTACTCAGCTCCGGCCCTGGGGTACAAGGCGGGCGCGGCGGATGTGTGCACTAACACAGCGTGGGCGGCAGGGGGCACTGTGACCTCCTCTGTAATGCTTTTGATGTGCCTGATAATGATGCCAGCTATCATTTAATGAGCGCTTACAATCTGTCAATGCATTTAACCTTCACCTCAACCGGATGAGCTAAGGAGCCAAGGATTCTTATTTTACTCTTTTTTAAATAAGTGAGTGAACAGTCCTTTTTTTTTAATACCCTTTTTATAGCTAAGGACACAGATGCATAAAGAGGTTAATTAATTTACTCAGATCGTTTCGCTAATAAGTAAGAGAGCTAGAAAAGAAATCTAAGTAAGCTTGCTGCAGGGCATACATTCATTGATTCAACAAATATTTATCGAGCACCTACTATGTACAAGACCCTAATAATAATATACATTTACGACACTTATTAAACACCCAGCAGGTTCCAGACACAAACCATACAAAAATAACAGTAAGAATGAGAAGCATAATAAGAATAAAAGTAAATTGAAACTAGTCAGACATTTTACATGTATCATCTCCTGGAGTCTTTACAGAAACCCTATGAGGAAAGACCTTTTATTGTCCCCATTTCACAGAGAAGGAAACTGCGGTTAAGAGGGGTCAAATAACTTTCCAAGGCATAGAGCAGAAACTGGATTTGAAGCTGTCCTATTCCACAGCCACCGTGACCTTAACCACTATATATCACAGGCATCAACTTGCTGTTCCATTCATTCAATAACATTTCATTTTTCTTAACTATATAATTTGTTGACCCTCACCCCGAATCTCTGCTCCTGTTCTGCAGGTGGTGAAGGCATTTATTGTCCTGACCCCGCCATTCCTGTCCCATGACCGGGACCAGCTCACCAAGGAGCTACAGCAGCACGTGAAGTCAGTAACGGCCCCGTACAAGTACCCCAGGAAGGTGAGTGGGGGGGGGCAGTGGATGGGGTCTGGCCCAGGCTGGGCTGCCACAAGTCCCCAAGGGTGGCTGAGCAGAAGCCTAGGGAACCAAGAGCATTAGCCTTTTCCATGGCAGAAGTCATTCAACTTAGGGGTGGAGTGGCACAGACTTAATCAGATGGAAACCTCTAGCCTGCGTGAGAAATGCAAAAGGAATTCGCTGCTGGCAAGTTCACCTAAGGAAAACTCAGACAAGCACCTGAATTTATGCATCCATGAAAGTTATTTATAATCTTGCAAAATTTGAAAAAGAAATCCAATCAGCAGCTTCCAAGCTTTTAAAAACATGATTAGTAATAAGAAAGGCATTTTATAGTGCAATCCCTATATGTATACATACAGCACGCATACATGTGTAAACAAACATCCATGTACATACATAAACAAGCAATTAAGTTAACAAAATCATGGCCTTACAACATGCTGTACACCCTGGTAGTTTTATTCTACTTTATTTTTTTATTTATTTATTTTTTACATGGGCAGACACTGGGAATCGAACCCGGGTCTCCGGCATGGCAGGTGGGAACTCTGCCATTGAGCCACAGTGGCCCACCCTATATTACATTTCTTTTTACATGAGCAGGCACTGGGAATCAAACCTGGGTCTCCAGCATGGCAGGAAAACTCTGCCTGCTGAGCCACTGTGGCCCTCTACTTTATTTTTTTAATGTTGCCTGCAATCTACAAAGCTAAGCTCACAACATACTGAAAACCACTGATCTAAATGTCTACCAATAGAGTATTGATTTAAATCTGTCACAAAATTGTGATTAAGATTTTCACAAAATTTTAATCTTACCATTAAAAATAGTGATGGAGATCTTAATTTTTGACATAATAACAAACTTCTACAATATATTATTGAGAACAAAGAGCAGGATATGAACTATTATACATAGTATACTCCTATTTGTTTAAAAAGAAAGTTTGAAAGGATATGTAGGCCAAAAAGTAGCATTTCCTTCTTTGCTGCGTAGTCTAAATACATATGACGCAGCCACAAACCTCACAGATATTGAGTGCTTATATGCACCAATGCATTTAACCCTCACAACAGCCCAGTGAGCTAAGGTCTCTTATCACATCCTTTTTATCAGTGAGAAAGCAGTCATTTAAAGGGGTTAAGTAACCTCTATTATATAGCTATATGTCAACAATTATGGACACTTACCATGTGTGCCAAACCCTGTCCTCAATACTCTAAGGCACTGGCATGTTTTGTAGTCCTTGCCATAACTTGAGAGGATGTAACTATCCTACTTTACAGATAAGAGATTGAGGCTCAGGCACTCAAATGGGCTGAGATTACAGATCGTAAAAGGCAGAGCTGGAACCCAGAGCCAGGCGTGTCTGACAGCAAAGTTCATACTTTCAATGCTAGGCTATGCTGCCTCCTAGGGAGTAAGACTGGACAATGTGTAGCAGTTAGGATGGGATTGGTTATATGGTAGGTAACAAACATCCCCAAAGGCTTAACAATATATAACAATGAAGGCATGCTTCTTCCTCATGCTACATACCCTGCATAGCTCTCCTGGATCTCTTCTCCACATCCCCTCATCATGGGGCCAGGATAAAGGAGCGGCCACCATATAGATAGCTGTTGGGTATTTTGGCAGGTGGAGAGAGGGGGTGGCCCTCTCAGTGGTTCTGAATGCTTCTGCCTAGAGGTGACATCTCGTTGGCCGAAGTTACTCCCATGTCTACATCCACCATCAGAGACTCAGGAAGAGAACCTGAATACTTGTGGACCCCATTAAGACATGGTGTCGGCCTGGCAGGGGGTCTGTGCAGGGTGACGGAGGGGAGCGGGGAGTTGTCCGGGCATGAAGGCCAGGCTGAGCCAGGGTGGCTCTGCTCTCTTCAACCAGGTGGAGTTTGTCCCAGAGCTGCCCAAGACCATCACCGGCAAGATTAAACGGAACGAGCTTCGGAGAAAGGAATTTGTTCAGAAGTAACCAGCATGAAGACCGATAAACTCAGATCCCCAAACGTCCTCGCGCAAAGCCCTGGCTGTTTTGGTATCCCCACGATGGTGTTGGTGTGAGAATATTGATACAGTTGATTCAGGAAGGGATCAGGAGCATCCAGGTCCCACCTTTTCTGTTTGGTCTTTGAAGCCAACTGCAGTCACTGCCTGTCCCCCGAGTCCTCTACCCACTTCAGATTGCGCAGGGAAGCTCTGGGCTTGGGTTTGGGTGTACTAAAATACGAGCAATCTGTTGTCCCTGCGTTGTGAGCATCTGTTGTCCCTGCATTGTGACTGCCCTTCGTGTCTCAACCTGTGCTAAGCACTTTCCAGAACTGCCTCCATCATTCTCCTCAGTCCCTGGTCTGAGATAAATCCAGGGCCAGATTCTCCCCACGTGGTAGCCCCACATGCCCATTTGCTGGCCAGGTACACCGAGACCCAGTAGGGACCCTCCACACAGCCAAGGCCCAGGCCCTGCTCCACTCTGCCTGTGTCCTGCAGAAAAGTGAGACCAGCACAGGCCCTCTGGGAACCCAGGAATCCCCCAGGAGCCCCCTGCCCTGCCCAAGGGTGCCCCCCCACTCATCCCGACCTCGCAGGGCTTGCCTAGGGATGCCACCCCCCACCCAGTTATTCTTTCCAGGAGACTTGGGATGTGCCCAGCCCTTCCCAGCAACAGAGTCTTCCCCAGAAACCCCCTCCCACCCACTTTAACCCTCTCCAACCACCCAGAGCTCTCCCCAGCCACCCAGCCCGAGGTGGACAGCAGCCGCTGAGAGCAGTGGAGGAAGAAGAGGCCCAGCCCCAGCGGGGGGCGGGAAGGACATATGGTCCCCTTCTCACCCACTCCGGAGTGGCCTTTGGAGAGGTGCCTTGTGCAGCTGCGCAGTTCTAGGGTGCACAGACACCGCATTCACAGGGAAGTAACAGACAGCACACCAGACGGCAGGCACAGAGGCACCCCCGGGCGCACAGATGTGGGGGCCTCGGACACCCTCATACCAGACCCACACTGCACACACGGGCAGAGATGCCGGAGAGGCGTGCACACACACACACACACACACACTTAGGGCTCCCGAGATAGAACCATGGGGCAGACATACAGTGGACGCATAATACACACACACACACACACACAGAGAAACGCACACATGTAGACACAAATTGGAACATAGACATGCATGTGCAGACACAGTGAGGAACACACAGACACAGAGATGCACACTCAGGAACACCCACAACTGACACAACGATCAAAACCCAGACACTCCAGCAGAAGCACACTCCTTCATTGACACACTCCTTCACTGACACAATACAGACACACAAATGCACACAGAGACACCCAAACACAACTACAGAGAGAAACTCACACACACAATTGATACCCTCATGGACACAGAACCTCACACACTCCCAGACATAACACAGAGACATATACGTGAATTATACAACTGAAACACACACAGACATGCCCAGGGAAATACAGACACACACAGATACAGACACTCAGGGTGACACACACACACACACACACACACACTCCCAGGCTCACAGGATACCCAGGCAGCCCCGGCATCCACCAAATTGAGTTATTATTCCGATAACCTTTATTTCAAAAGTTATGGCACTTTTTAGGATGTCAGCCTGAAGATGTTTGCCTAGACCGTTTTGGGACCTGAAACATGTAAGGCACGTAAGATGTGCTTTTATTAAGGAAAAAGAGAGTAGTTTAGTTCTAAAGTAAGTTGGCCAGTTGTTGCAGAATGAAAGACAGAAAAGACTATGGCAAGATAGAAAGTTGTAGAAGGGGTGGCTGCTGTGGCTCAGCAGGCAGATCTCCAACCTGCTGTGCTGGAGGTCTGGAGTTTGATCCCTGGTTCCTCCTGCCCATATACAAATTAAAAAAAAAAAGAACAAAAAGAAAGTTGTAGAAGGCTTGTAGAAATGAACTTTGTCCTAGTCAACACTGGCTAAGATTTGATAGGTTTATTTATAAGAGCTTTTAGGAACCTTTGTAGCAAACAGTATATTTGTGCAAAACTAGAATTGTTTTTTTTCTCTTTCAAAATGATGAAATTTTCTTGGATTATTGGTCTGCTCTTAGTAGGAGACTATAAAAGTTCTTTTCTTAACCATCTGAGTAATCTGTCCAGAAGACAAACGTCCTGTGCTTCATGTTAACCTTTTTAAGAGAATTCTTCTCACTTTTAAAAGAATTAATGTTTTGTCTTTGTTTACAATCCTGTCACCTCCTATATTTACTTTTAAATTTTTTATTGTCACTTTGGTTAAATAGGTAGCCACCTATTGTTTATCAGTGACCTATGATCCAATTTAACCAAATGTGCAAAGCTCCTGACAACTTTTGACCTTTTGCCTTCTCAAACTCAATCCCAAATGCTATTTTTAAAATTTCAGTCTGCCTGTGATGGTTTGAAGCGGTATATACACTAGAAAAGATCATGTTTAGAAAAGAGAAGTTAATCCATTCCTGTGGGTGCAAACCTATCCTGAGTGTGGACCCATTGTAAATAGGATCTTTGGTGAGTTTGGGTCTTAAGTTGAGATGTGGCCCATCTCCTTCAGGATGGGTAGTAATCCTCTTACTGAAATCTTTTATAAGAGGATAAAAGACAGAGAGAAGACACAGAAAAAAGCCCCAGAGAAGCTCATAAAGAAAAGTCAGAGGGCCAGAAGCTGAAAGCAGCAAAAGAGGAGAGAAGGAGCAGCAGGGGTCGCCATGTGCCTATTCCTGAGACAGAGGAGTCCGGATTGCCCGGAACCTGTTTTCAGGGAGAAGGTGTCATCTGCTGATGCCTTGATGTGGACATTTTCACAGCCTCAGAACTGTAAACTCACAAATTAATAAATCCCCATTGTAAAAGCCAACCCATCACTGGCATATTGCATTTCATCAGCTTTAACAAACTAGAACATTGCCTTTGTGATTTTCTGGAGGCCCCCTGGAAAATCACTAGAGCGTCTGTTCTTTCATCTTATAAAAAAAGACATGCTAGAAATAGTGAGGTTTATTTGATATGAGTTGCATGGGAAGTTTTGTCAAATTAAAAGGGATTTTCTAACTTGGTGGTTAAATTTGTATGGGAAAAAAAATCATTACTTTAAATATCCCAGAAATTATACAGAATTCCTAGAGATTTGACAACATCCTCACTGTCTATAACATGTCCTGATACTGACCTGCCTGATATTAGGCAGCAAAATGTTGTCGGTCAGAATTTTAGTTATTCTTTTAAAATGTTACATGCCACAGAAACAGCCACAGTTCCTTGTCAGTTGCATTGTTTTGCTCTGCTGCTTCCCTGAAAGTGTTTGCAATCAGTTACAGGTCAGAGCTTCAAATTCAGCAAAAAAAAAAAGGGACTTTAAATGAGAAGCAAGACTATGATATAAATCATATTCTACCTATCAATTAACATAACCCTGGCAAAACTGTAAAGGTAGGACAGGGCCAAAAACCTCGAACAACAGGGCCCTTTTGAACATTTTCAAATGGAATTTACACAGCTACCTCCTTCTATGGGATAACAATATGGCCATGTTATCATTATCTATTTTCTGGATGGATAGAGGCTTTCCCTTGTCACGAGGCTACTGCCCTCCCAGTGGCTACAACAAATACTATTAGATTTTGTCTTCCCCCAGGGAATCCCTACTATTCTCTCAGGTCATAGAGGCACCCACTTTACTGGAACTATAATCAGGGAACTTTGCAAGCTCTCATCCATCAACCAAAAGCTTCCCTGTCCCTTAGCATTCTCAATCATCAGGATAGGTAAAAAGAACAAATGGGATCTTAAAACTCAAATTAGCTAAGTTATATGAATCTCTGCCTTGGCCTAAGGTTCTTCTCTTAACTTTGATGACCATAAGACCTTGACTCTGGAGAGGTTACCAGATGACCCCTTTGAAGTCATAATGGGAAGATACATGAGACTCATCATTATATCTCCTACTATACTGGACTCCGAACTACTACAATTAGAAATTGCTAATTATTTTAAGGGATTAATCACATCTGCTCAATTATACCATCCACAAATCCTGGCTCTCTCTCTCCCAAGATTCCTCTACAATGGACTCTACTGAACTTCAACTCAGAAACTTGGAATACTGGAAGAGACATCAAGAAAAGACTACATTAGGACCTAGATGGAAAGGGCCTTATCAGGTCTTAGCGACCACCACTATGGCAATAAAGCTACGATTAATTGACCCCTGGGTCCAGCGTCACAACCGCAACATCCTCTAAGCCCTCAGGAAATTACTCCCATCTCAGACCTCAAGCCAAAATGGGCATGAGGATTCCAGAAGCAGACGGCATCCAATGTAGACAGCTTCTGCCAAGACATCAGAACAAGTAGATGACGCCCAAGATCATGGATCAAGACGCCTGTATTTCCTTATCTTATTCCCTGTCTCTTCCTTTTAACCATCTGTCTAAATGTTCCATTATTCAGCCTATGCCCTTTATGATGCCCACTTTCCATTCCCATAGTACCCCACCTTCACCATGATTTTCTTTTATCTCTTCTTTCTTTTTTTTTTTTTCTATGGACAGGCACGAGGAATTGAACCTGGGTCTCTGGCATGGCAGGGAAGGACTCTGCCATTGAGCCACCATCCCACCGCCCTTTACCTTATTCTTAATCCTGCCTTGAACACAACACCTTTGTCTTTCTGGCACATCACATAACAATGAAACCAGAGTAACTGGTGGGTCTGTGCCCATCCCCCACTAGTCCCCAAACATGTATTCCTCTAATAGCTATTCCCTTTTCATTTGTAGACCTTATCCTGACAGGAGACATCAGGCATACCCATTTGGATCTATCTCCTTTTTGGAATGATTCTAGGCTACACTTTAGGAGTCCCCAAGCCTGGGATTACAATGTAGCCTCTTTAACCCAAAGGATGGGCTGTTTTACTAAAAGCTAGAGAGATATCAATGACCTCCCTGTAGGGCACAGTAAATGTTGTTTCTTTTCACAAGGCTCCTTTTATCTTCTTGAGACAGTAGCAGCCAGATCCCCTTTAAAGACACCATTTTCCTCCAAGAACCCCATGGTTTTCTTAACATAAAAACTTCTTCAACCCAAGGCACAACTTTCTGGTGGGCAGAAGGGTCAGGCAAAAGCAGTTGTTGGTTAAATGGGACTAAGATATCAGCTAACAATGAAGTTGATTATGATCCTCCTTTTAGGGTTTACACACTTAGTCCTTCAAGCCAGTTTCCCATTCCTTAAAGGAAATAGATACCCTTATTATTATCTTCAGGAGTATAGTTTTGTTTGTGAATACACACAAAGTACTTGTTTTCTTTTGCAAGCTGTGGGAATGTGATATACGAGAAACAGAACGGCTTTTAAAAAGAGGAATGTATTAAGTTGCCAGTTTACAGTTATGAGGCCATGAAAATATTCCAAATTAAAGCAAGGCTATAGGAATGTCCAATCTTAGGCATCCATGGAAAGATACCTTGGTTCAAGAAGGCCAATGACGTTCAGGGTTTCTCTCTCAACTGGAAAAAGCACATAGCAAAGATAGCAATGTCTGCTAGCTTTCTCTCCAGGGTTCTTGTTTTCATGAAGCTTATCTCCTGGGATGTTTTCCTTCTTCATCTCCAAAGGTCTCTGACTGCGTGGGCTCTAAAGCTTTTCCCTTCCCCCTTAAAGGGCTCTGGTAAGCAACCCACCTTGACTGGGTGGAGACACATCTCCATGGAAACTACCTAATCAAAAGTTACCACCCACATTTGGGTGGGTCACATCTCCATAGAAACAATCAGAAATGTCCCACTCAGCAATATTGAAGGAGGATTAAAGGACATGGCTTTTCTGGGGTCCACAAGATCCAAACTGGCATAGTACTACTCATAACTTGGAATGGTTCCTGTTAGATAGTTTATGCTGTCCCCTAAATGGCTATTTATAAGAAGATTCCCAAAAGGAAAATTAGAAGCATGAGGGCTCTTATGACCTCTTTCCATACTATAGAAACTCGTGAAGAAACTATTGCCAGATGAGAGACAGCTCTAAATGGATCACTGAAAAACCTGTTAACCCAGGCTAAACTAATGGGAGGTTCTGTTCTTGGTATTATTCCCTTGTCATTGGAACTGGTATCTCCTGTGTTGGAAGATACACTATAAGAGCACAGTTGGTATTAGAAGGGGTAGTTTTAGAGTTAGAAAAACTATCTTCCACGTAGGGCAGGCTATCAGGTCACTAACTGATGAAGAGTTAGAAAAACTATCTTCCACGTAGGGCAGGCTATCAGGTCACTAACTGATGAAGCAATGGAACTTCACCAAATGATTGACTCTACAAAATCAACGCCATTAGCCTTCATTCTGGCTTTCCAAGGAGGCATGTGCATTAGTGGGGACCCACTGGGGTATGTTTGTAAGTGACATTTAAAAGAAAGTTTACCAAGAGGTAAGTGGTAGCAGAAGCCCATGCTAGAGAAGCAGCCAGATCAGCTGCCACACCTCCTAAATCTTATTGGTCTGAGTCTCTTTTTGGTTGGCTTCTAGGGTCATGGGGATCTTGACTCAGAAATGTTCTAACAGGGGCACATTATCCTTTTAATCATAATATTCATAACATCTCTCATTTTTGTCTGACCTCTCAACTCTTAAATGCTACTACCAGCCACTAACTTGACAAATGGTACAACTAAGGATACAAAACTAGCATGAATGGGATGACAAAATTCAAATTTTAGACAACCCATGAAATCAGCAATGAAACATAAGAAACTTTTAGTAATGAATAAGGGACCAAAAAATATTTGGTAAAGCCATCATAACTGAGGGAATGATCAAAAGGGGAGAAATTGATAAAATTATATAGAGAAAACCCTGGACCCCCTCAGAGCCAACAAACTCAGACTCTACTTCCTCTTTGAACTCCCTCTTGAGTTTCCTCTTGCTATCTTTTGAAATTTGAAATCCCCACCAAGCCAAGCCACCCAATTAGCCAATCAAGTTCCTATGTTCATTATGTTTGATCCAAATCAAAATAAAGCCCATTTGCCCTAAACCTGCCACTATAAGAAGGGCAAACCCTCTTCCAATCAATAGGAGTCAAGCTAGCTTTCTCCTAACAGACATTTACCATCTCTAAAAGCTCAAAACTGTTCATTTTTGCAATTGATCTGGCTTCCTTGCTGCAGAAAAACGTTGGAGTCCCAAATAAAATGCTGTAATCTGTAAATTCAACCCTGACCTGAGTTTGGACAATAGTAGTGCAAGATGTTAGCAACAGTTGAAACTACTGCGGGGAAAGGGAATAAATGGAAATTCTGTACGTTGTGCTCAGTTTTTCTGTAAAACTTACAGAAAAGTTTAAAAACTAATCTATTAATTAAAAAAAACATTTTGAAATCAGAAAGAAATATAGACGATAAAGACTGAGACGGTATAATCTAGGAATGCCTAGAGTGTATAATGATAGTGACTAAATGTACAAATTTTAAAAATGTTTTTGCATGAGGAAGAACAAAGGAATGTCATTACAAGGAAGTGCTGAAAATAGATAGTAATTAATATTTTAAAATTTTACCTTATGTGTGAGACTAAAGCAAAAAAATGTTTATTTGGCACAAAATTTATATTTTGACTAGTGCATTTCCTAATATAACTTATGTAGACAGCTTAATTGAACACCATAAGTGCATGGAACCTTGGGTAGGACATGAGATTTTGTTGGTTTGTCCAGAGTGATGCCCCGATAAATCCCAGAGTGATTTGAACAGTGAATAACAAGGTATTTGCAAAGTCCCCTTCGGTGAATGGCGAGAAAGAGGGGAAAATTCAACTTCCCCAAGTTGAATTCTTGATATTCTCACAGGCAGTGCAGACAATCAAAGCTATAGGCTGAGCCTCCAATCTTGGGGTTTATTCATATGAAACTTAACCCCACAAAGGATAGGTCAAGCCTACTTAAAATTAGGCCTAAGAGTTGCCCCCAAAAGAACCTCTTTTGTTGCTCAGATGTGGCCTCTCTCTCCAGCCAACACAACAAGCAAACTCACCACCCTCCCCCTGTCTACATGGGACATGACTCCCAGGCGTGTGGACCTTCCTGCCATCGTGGGACAGAAATCCTGGAATGAACTCAGACTCAGCATCAAGGGATTGAGAAAAACCCTAGAATGAACTGAGACTCAGCATCAGAGGATTAAGAAAACCTTCTAGACCAAAATGGGGAAGAGTGAAATAAGACAAAATAAGTGTCAGTGGCTGAGAGATTCCAAACAGAGTCGAGAGGTTATCCTGGAGGTTATTCTTACGCATTAAATAGATATCACCTCATTATCAAGATAAAGTGGAGAGGCTGGAGGGAACTGCCTGAAAATGTAGAGCTGTGTTCCAGTAGGCATGTTTCTTGAAGATGATTGTATAATGATACAGCTTTCACAATGTGACTGTGTGATTGTGAAAACCTTGTGTCTGATGCTCCTTTTATCTACCTTATCAACAGACGAGTAAAACATATGGAATAAAGATGAATAATAGGGGGAACAAATGTTAAAATAAATTTAGGGTGAAATGCTGGTGATCGGTGAAGGGGAGGGATGGGGGTTTGGTATGCATGAATTTTTTTCTGTTTTCTTTTTATTTCTTTTTCTGAATAGATGCAAATGTTCCAAGAAAAAAAAAACATTTTATTAGAGGGATATTTTGCTCAAGTTTGTATTAGAAAACTTCTCTTAGGATCAGAAAGAAGGGAAGGGCCTAGTCATTCTTGAGGGACTCCTACACTTTACTTTCGGCTTCCCAGTGACTCTTGAGTACTCGCAAAGAGTTCCCAGGTAAAAGGAAAAAAACTGAATTGCCCAAGGAGCTCCAATTTCTCACCCCCATGCCCTCCGCCCTTTCCAATGCTCACCAATGCCCCTGGGAATCCACGTGAGTTTCTCTTCCAAAGGGCCAACGATGGTGAGAGCACTCATGAGTGATATCTGAGCCCCCTTCTCTCAGGTACCTTCCCTGGGTTTAAATTTTAGACCAAATATTGGGTCAGGGTTTTTTGTGTTGTTGTTATTAATTTCATAAAACATGTGCCAGTAGGAAAAAACGGGCTGTTTTCCAAAGCCAACATTAGCGTGAACACCATCAAAGAACATCACCTGCACCACCAAACTCATCTTCTCTGTCCGCAGCTCCTGCAGTAAGACTCCTTGTTGCGGTGAGCAATCCTGGTCACTAAATATGGGTGGAGACGAGGACATACAGCACAGACACAGCCAGGAAACAGCTCCGTGAGCCCCAGCGGGCTTCTTTCCCTTTACAATGGGGTAGAAGAGACCTCAGATGCACAGTCACAGCACGGGTCAACCTATGAAGGGTGCCAAGATCTCAAAAGAGAGAGTGAGCAGCGTCTGGAGTCTTGGTTTGGAGGAACGCTGATGAGCAGAGTCACCTGATCAGAAACACCTGCACTCAACAGTTGGTTGTAAGAAAGGAAGATGCATTTGTATTACAAATAATAGGGTTTTTCGTTATTGGCTTATCTCTTACAAAAGCTACCATTACTATAACTGACATAAGTTAACAGACACTATGCTAAACAATTTTCCATGAAAACTTAATTTCAAGCAGTAGAACAGAAAATATTTAAATATCACTGATGGAGATGAATGAATATTTTAAATTATATCATTATTTCTGGAAGGAAAATGGATCATGTCATCCACTATAAAAAGCTTCTGTAACTCATTATGTGCAAGATATTGTTAAAATTATCTCATGATTTTGGTTTCAGATACTTCTCAGCTGATCCAGAAACGTGAGTCCAGATGGCTTTCTGGGGCTGGACTCAGAAAGATGTCGGCAACAGTTGACACTTCTCCGGGGAAAGCAGTCGAGAGTCACCCGCGTAACTTTCTCCTTTATTTCCTAAATTTGCTGCGGGGGTCTTAAATGTGGAAAAGCACTTTAGTTACCCCTCGGATAACATCCGGGCATGCCAGCTGCATTCCTTGGCTTTTAGGTATGGAATGGATCCCTGGATGTTCCTTGGATAAACAGTTCCTAAATTAGGAAAAGCCAGCTCTTCTACTTTCATCTTCCACTCCAGTTGTTCCTCGTTGCAATTAGAGAGTAATTTATCCAGGGCGCTCTCATCCCAGCTGCACTGAAGTCTTCAGTGTCAAAGCGGCTGGTAGATCTGATAGAGAGTTCGATGCTGCTGGTGACAACTCTTCTATTCTACGGAAATCTGAATGCCTATATTGGCATTCTGGCTTTACAAGGAGGGCATTTTTAATGTAAGGGGGGAAAAAAAGCATGAAGGTTTCCTTGTTTTCCAGGCCGTGTCCCAGGCATGGGTCAGCCCAGAGAGCCGGAGCACATCAGCTCAGCCCGGGGACACTGAGAATGCAGTGAGTCCCAGGACCGCGCGAGAGGGCGCGCCGCGGCCGCTAATCAGTGAGCACGGCGCCCCCCCTGCGCGTGCGCCGGCGGCCGGCAGAGGGCGCCCGAGTCGCCTGCTCGCCCCGCCCCGCGCGGCCCGGGGGCCCGGAAACGTGGGCCGGGTCCACAGGTGGGGCCCGAGCGTCGTCGGCTGCGGGACTCGCCGCCCCCGAGGCGCCGCCGCGG